>VZTO01024355.1:29989-52833 GCA_013400615.1 Syrrhaptes paradoxus | reverse complement strand
AGGAGGTTCCACTTGAATATGAGAAAAAACTTCTTTACAGTGAGGGTGACAGAGCACTGGAACAGGCTGCCCAGAGAGGTGGTGGAGTCTCCTTCTCTGGAGACATTCAAAGCCCGCCTGGATGCGTTCCTGTGGGATCTGATCTAGGTGTTCCTGCTCTGGCAGGGGGATTGGTCTAGATGATCTTTCGAGGTCCCTTCCAATCTCTAACGTTCTGTGAGTCTGTGACACTAGTTCTAAGGTTTGTCTAGAAGGTGTCATTAGGAGGAGAATGGTTTTGATTTATTGCAATGCACAGGAACTTAAGTTTGAGAGGATCTAGGATAGAAATGTATTGTAGTTTGAGTATAGTATAGAACTTTATTTAGCTCAGAGGTGCAAGACAGCTCAACTAGGTAGGCAAGCAGATCGAAAGCATTTTTTTTTGTGAGATGGAAGACAGTAAGCTATCCTTGTATTACAAGTAGAAAGAGCCATAGAAGAGTTAGCAGTGTAGAAAAACAATAAAATGCATAAGAATGAAGTCAGGAAGGATCAGCAAATGGACTGGATTCACTAGCGGGAAGGTAGGGTGGGTTTGGTCTTGGATTTTGTCAGTCATTGTTTAAAATAAATTGGTGAGCTCCTCTGTGCTGAAACAAGCAGAGATTTGGATAAGCCAAACATCAGAAATGATGACATGGACAGGGAACAAGAGTTCCACTGGGAAGAAAAGCAGATCTGTTTAGCCTTGGACATAGGTCTGTTCATTAGATAAATGCCAGAACTGAAGAAGAACATGAATTTAGATATTTCTTAGAGACATTCACTAATGCTAAAAATACCATCAAAGAGTGCAAGAATGAGCCATGGCTGTCAATTGCAGAGCAGACTTTGTAATGCAAGAAATGGGCAGGTAAATTAAGGACCTCTACCTGCTCCCTTCAATGTGGCCTGGAGAGCATGTTCTTGTGCTACATATCTAACCCAAAAATGAAGTAAGCCAATAGTGAGGTTCCTGCTTGGACTACTCAGGCCAGACTTCTTCCACATGGGGAATGCAGTTGCCTGGCATTGCTGCTCTTCTGATGTGGAGCAACTCTGCTTCTCTTGCTTCCCTTTCATCTTACGTTGATTCAGTATTCCATGAAGGACTGTGTCCCAGTTCTGGTATCTCCTCACCTGCTCCTGCACTTTGGTTCTTCACAGGGAGATTCATGGCAATCTCTACAGCTATTTTAATTTCCATATCTTCCCGCTTTCCTGTCTTCTGAAACGGAGTCAAGCATTACTCAATTCTCTTTTTCTGAGCAGCCCAGAGGCTGGCTCTGGCATCTGAGAGAGACTTTTGCAGTGACTTTTAAATAAGTGACTTTTGAGCATGGCATGAAGTCAAACACTATCTCACCAGGCCGAGGAAAATGGTAATGAGCTGTGCTGGTAAAATGGATGAGACGAAGGTGGTGACCTCTTCAAGGTCCAGAACAGCATGGGTCCTAGGTAAACAAGTAGGAGGATTTTGGGTGAGGGAAGACACTTCTGTAGGTTGGGTGAAGAGACAGAGAGAGAATTTGTCAGCCTGGATCTTCTAACAATTTCTGGAAAGTGTTCCTTTTTTTTTTTGTTGGAGTTTATCTTTCATCTTCCATTTGCTGTCTGCAGTTCTAGTCCTATATTAAGAGAGAATTTTCTGTATCTCATAAATTCTGAAAATGCTCCAGAATAAGTTCCCAAGCAATTTGGAACTGTCCCAGTTTGACTGATACTACTTTTCCATTGGAGTAATTACTATTCTGTCAAATAACACATCAATATTTTAGTCTTAATTTTAGTAATGTCAGGACCTTGTTACAATTTATGCATCTTCTCAACTCCAAACAAATGGGGTGTGTGTGTGTGGGGGGGGGGGGGGTGAGCATACTGACTAAACTGCCTTACATAGACAGTAGGCGATGTTTCCTACAGAGAATACAGAAGTGAAAAGATCACAACTAAACTGTACCTTACAACACCACCATAACATCACTTGTCTATAAGTTGTTTCTTTCATCATTTATTGCTCACTAACATATTTTTCTAACTTTTAGACTTGATGGACTGGACTGATCTTTATTCACGTTAGGAAGAGCACAGAAGTTGCAGATGCTCAGGAACACACAGCAAGAAAACCCATATCAGAACACCTGCGGCGAGCGCATGAAGCATCTGAGGTGTCTCAGAGGGGTTGACTATAATACTGTAAGATAGTTACTGTAAAGATAATATGTCTGGTAAGATAAAAAAGTCGCTTTGGGAAAAACAGTGTGTGACAATATATTATTGAAACATTTTGTAAGTGTTTTTCAGATATCCAGGGACAGTTCTAAATAATCTTGATTATTCTAGCATATATTTTGCACATTTTTAACTTGTGTTATGCATTTTCCTACATATTGAGAAATAGCTTTGTTCTTATGCCAGGTAACCTATATATGACCCCCTTCCCCATCAATTATTAACACTGTGCTAATTTAAAGACATATTATGCGTGACAGTTTTGCTATTTATACAACACCTGAAAGTGTGTTTACATTGCTCCATTTCAAAAGAAACTCACTGCTCTATGAAATACTTGAGGTTGACTCAAGTCCAGTCAAGACTCACATCATTAAATAAATATCAAAGCAAACAAGTGAGTTTTGTTTTTGATTAGGAAACTTCAAGGAATAAATACACCAGTATACTGTAGTCCTGCCATAACTTTACCGTGATTGCTTATATGCGTATGAAATGAAACAGTCTATTAGTGCAAAGTAAACATTAAAAATGCAAACCAATATTTATCTCTATCATTAGCCAAGCTGTTTCTTTTTCAAACTAAACATGTTTACAATTGTATCTGCCTGCTGTGACTGATAAATCTTGATAGCACGTTTGCTAAAAGTGCCTTAAAAGTTTTCCACGCATACTGAGGAGGACTTGGGGGCATCAGTAGATGAAAAACTGAACATGAGCTGGCAGTGTGCGATCACAGCCCAGAAGGCCAACCAGATCCTGGGCTGCATGAAGAGGACCATGGCCAGCAGGTCAAGGAAAGTGATTTTGCCCCTCTACTCTGCTCTTGTGAGACCCCACCTGCAGTACTGCATCCAGGTCTGGGTCCCCCAACGCAAGAAGGATATTGAGCTGTTGGAGCGGGTCCAGAGGAGGGCCATGAAGATGGTCAGAGGGCTGGAGCACCTCCCCTATGAGGACAGGTTGAGAGAGTTGGGGTTGTTCAGGCTCCAGGGAGACCTTACAGCAGCCTTCCAGTACTTGAAGGGGAACCTACAGGAGAGATGGGGAGGGGCTTTTTACAAGGGCATGTAGCATGGGTAATGGATTTAAACTGGAAGAGGGTAGATTTAGGTTAGATATTAGAAAGAAATTCTTTACTGTGAGGGTGGTGAGACACTGGAACAGGTTGCCCAGGGAAGCTGTGGATGCCCCATCCCTGGAGGTGTTCAAGGCCAGGATGGATGAGGCTCTGGCCAACCTGGTCTAGTGGGAGGTGTCCCTGTCCTTGGCAGGGGGATTGGAACTAGATGACCTCTAAGGTCCTTTGCAGACCTAACCATTCTACAATTCTGTGATTCTATATTGACTTTTCAATCTCCTGCATGCATCCATAACATAAGTTACCTGTAAAAAGGAAGTTAAGAAGTTATTTCTCAGTAATTACATTCTAGCAATCCTAATACTACAAATCTTAAAGGCAAGTTTGCATGTATTTATTATAAGAAAATATTGTATTGGATTTCCATCACAAACCATAAATGGTAAGCCAGTGGCCTAATTTTTAAGCTGCAAATGGCTTCCTGCTAATTAATTTTATTTAATTTTGCTGCCATGTAGAACTTACTTTAGTGCGGATCTGAAGGAATTAAACTGGTACTGCGGTACTAATGACCCACAAGTGTGCACTGAAGTTTGGGGCAAATCTGTTACATTATGGTCCAAAGTTAGGGACATCTGAAATTTGGAATACTTAAGCTTGCTACAAAATAACTTACAAAGATTTTTTTTCTCTGAATAGTGTTGTCACCCTTTAATGCCTCATTTTGCTTTGCTAATTAGAAAAGCTCCTCCTTGTATCCCTTTTGGTGGTTTGTAATGCTTATTGAGAAGTTGAGGAAAATATTCTTATTGTCCATTTAAATTTTTAAGAAGAACCTGAAAGTTGCCATAGAAAGGATGGAAAATGTACTGTTACATAAAGCAAAGAGACCTGAAACAGGAAAACTGAGTAAAAGAGGGGAACTGAGAGCCTCAGGAGTGTCAGGGTTTTTTCCTGGCTTTGCTGGAAGCTGCTTTGACAGGTTCAGATGTTGATTATGACCTCAGTCAGAACTGTCAAGCCACCTTTTTTTTAGGACTTTAAGTACATGTTTATAAAGTAAAAAAAATAAAATGTTTTGGATAGTCTGAATAAAAATCTCCTACCTTCTCAAAGTTCTGTTTACATACTTTTCCTGTTACTGTAAACTTTCCAACTCGGTTTATTGCTATCAACATTACCTTTAGCAGCCTTGTAGAACAGTTGCAAGTATTAGTTAGATTGTTCTGAATCTGATTTTTCAATAACAAAAAAGTATTCCAAATGTGTAAGAAATAGGGAAAACTACAATGATTCAGACGGCTTTATAAGTCAATTGCAACTATTTCAACAACAGCTGCTGAGAAACTTCTTTGAATTCTTTAGATACGATATCCTGACATCAGAAAATCTGTCATTGTGATATGTCTTGAAGTGTGCAGTAAAATATAGTACAGGCTGCTTGCATGGTATGAAAAGTTTCAATTTTATGACTATACTGTTATTCAGGCTTTCATCTGCAGTACAGATCAACATTTCTGAATTTATTACATACATCTGTCTGAACTCTTGCTGCTCAGTGCGGAAAAACAGCAGTTGAACATAGGAAACTGGAACTCCACTTCTGGCAGATTTTATTCTAAGTAATCAGAAAATGTTGTAATCTTGTTTGAGAGGGATGAACTAAAGCAAAATGAAGCAAAATAAAGAAACAAACAAACAAACAAACAAAACACCCATGTTTTCCCTTCTGTAAAAGTAACAGCAAAGGCCTCTTTTTTCTCCCCTGGAAATGTTTGGTTCTAAGCTCCATGATCCCATGCTCTATGATCTTGTTTTTAATCTTCTGAAAAGTTGGCATTGTCCTCTTCTATTTTTTAACTGTTCTTGAAAAGGTACTAGGATTAAGGAAAGCATAACTTAGGTAGTTACAGTCAAAAGTAGAATTTTCCGCTTTAGTTTATGCTCCAAACTTCTATGTATTTCTGTGAGGTTGGTTAAAATACCCTTGATAGCTTATTATCTACATAGACAAAACAGGCGGTGGTATAAAGGATAAGGATGTTGCATAGAAACAAAAGCAAAAAGTTGTCCATTCATCAAATTATTAAGAAGATTGGGTGAGAATAAGAAGGCAGGGGTGCAGCAGGGGGACAAATGGGGAGATGAGCCAGAATCAACAACTGAACTACAAGGAGTGCAATCCAGTGGCTTCTAAAGCAGAGCCTGCTGAATTATTTGTATCAAGAGATGCCTTTGCACCTAGATCTTTTCTTTCCACTGTTGTAATGACTTCAACTATTAATGGGAAGAAAAGTGTTTGTATTCTTGGTAAAATATCACTCCAGAATTGTTTTTCTTCCACAGCCTGTATAAGTGAGGAAGAGCACAAGCTACAGAGCATAACATAAACCTCTAAGAAGGCAGGTGGTTTGGATGGGATGGACATTTGCTTCGTGTTGCTTCTGTTTAGTTCATCATGAACAATGTTTCTCAGGGCTAGATTTTTCCTAATAAAGAAAATGGTTGTCTGTGTATCTCTCCCTCCACACAGATATAATGCTAATCATCCAATATGAGAGGCTTCATATAACACATTTCTGGAGAGGTCCCTTTGTAGTCCTCTTTTTGATGGTTTTCTTTTTTATTCCTTGCATCTAGTTTCTAACAACCCTGTTCTATGTTAATTTTATTATCACTTGCTGTGTATTCAGTCACATAACTGAAATTGTTGTTCTTATTCCCCTCCTTCTTCTTTAACTGAATGTTCTGGTTTTGACAACCATATAGTAAATTCACATCTTCTCTTTTCTTCCAGATCACCCTGGTCTTCTTTCTCCATCACAACAGATGAATCTACCATACCTTCCTTCTAGGTCCAGATTTTTCTTCCTTGTCCTTGTCTGATGTCTCTCTTCTACACACACAACATACAGACTATATCTAGGCAACAAATCTTATTTATTTTTGAACAATAACATTGCTGCTTCTGCCTGAGCTGTCATGGAGAGTGGTTTCCTGCCTAATTACTGATTTGTGGTTTTTTTCAGGTCTAAATGATCATTCCTGTCTGAAATATTACTTTCATACCTATCTCTCTTTCCTGGTACTCACATTACACTTTGCAAAGTCCGCCTGTCTTGTCTTTCTGCATCAAATTCAGACATCATCATGGTCAGGACTCTGTAATTTAATTCTATCTATCTTCTCTTTCCAGTGTTCATTTAAGCACCATGCTCACTCTTTCTTCATTATCCATTTCAAACATTGAAACAAAATTTCTACTTTTAAATTTCCCATTAAACTCCACCTCTTTCACATCCTGTAACAACATAAAATTATAAATCTGACAATTGATATATTAGATGAGGATTTCTGCAAAGTAAAATTTGGCACAGTTATATGTTCATTACATGCAGAAATGCTGTGACTTAAATATATATAAAAGTAAGATATTATATGAAATATTATATGAAATCTCATTGGTGGTATGTTTAGGTACATTCTATCTTTTTGATTTAAGTATTCCCTATGAATAATAGCAGACAATTTTATAAATGTGTTTTGATTCCCCTCTAAAATAGAACAAATTCAAGGTTTCCTTTGTTTCTTCATAAATACAAAACTAATCTAGAAGTTTCAGAAATTACTACCTGGATCTTTATCTTGAATGTGAATGTTTCTTCATTTTTGTGCACATCATCTTTTCAATTACTTCCTCAGGGACTAGCAGAAGGTGTCCAGCTTTGTTTAATTCACATTTTTGCAGTCAGCTTACAAGCCACAGTGCCCTCAGTCTGTGAGCGCGACTGAAGAATCCTAACTGCTGAACACTTATCAAGTGTAATCCCAGGAGCCCAGATATGTCCCCACTAGGAAAAGGTGACCCGCTTTTTCAGTTTAAATAGTGGTTTCTGAATTTGTGTCCTGCATAATTTCCTGCAGTTATTTTTAAAAGAACAGATAAAATATACCCTTGTCTTATCACTTTATTGCACTTTTCTATTTGTTGGTGGAAGGAAATCCAGATGAATTTATATGGACATCACCAGACTTGAACAGGGTTAATCTACTTAGGCTCAGGTGAGTTCGTTTTAGTCTTGATTCACTTCAATGCACATCTATAATGGTTATTAACAAGCTTAAGGACCTTTGGGAGCTTATGGATAACAATGCAGCACCACGGAAGATGGGAAATCATTATCCTAATAAGGCTGGTGTAATAATTTGCAGTCACACACACTTTCCATACTAATCCTTGGGGTTGGGATAGGTCATTAGGTCTGTAAACCTTTCATCAACTTTATACATTTTTTGCTTTTGCTCTTTAATTAATGAATATATAGTAACATAAAAGTAGATGTAAAGAGTTTAACATAAACGTTTCTTACATGCATCACTGGCAAATTTTACTGCCTATAATTGTATGTAAATTTTAAATACAAGTCTTATGATGATTTATTTTTATGCTGTCATGTTTATTCACTGTCAGTCCCATGATAATTGATACGTAATAGTTAAGATTGGGAAAAAGCTCCACCAACAATCTTAAAATTAATAATTTGGATCATGTTTCTTAGCAGATTTATTTAGTTCAAACTTTTAAATGTATTTAAGGTATCAGAATAATTCTGTATGTAAAACAGATGCTTACTCTGTAAAAATTATTTTAAAATGTAACTCCTAATGCTGAAAATAAATCTACATATTAATTTTATAATGAGTTGTGATTATCTAATATTCAAAACACATATGTATTCAATACCATGTTTCTTCACACTTTTTCAAATGATAGGTCATTGTAGGAGGTTACTGTATGCTTTCTGAGACAGCAGAGGTTCTGTAAGGTTGAAATTCTGAGGCTGAATTTTAATCTTTGTGTCTGTCATGCCAACAGCGAAACCAGCTTTGTGTACTTTCATAATGTTAAATTTTTAAGTGATAAACACTTTTTTCCCCCCAGATTTATGATATTCTTCTCCTCTAAATAATCATGTGCAATTCCTTTTAGTCTGAGCAGGAGTTTCGTGGAACATGAATTAGTAAAATAATCAGCTCAGGTATTTTGTAGTCACCAACTTTTGGAAAACAGAGAACTTGCAAGAGCTATACATTTATAGTTTTTTCATCCTTTTGGCAAATTTTAACACATTGGACCCAGTACTCAATCTGAAACAACATGCTATAGAGAAGGTAGCATCTGAGACTGTATCCAAAGCAGACAAAATGTTAAGAAGATAATTATTCTGAGCTACTTAGGAAGTTAAATCACAGCTTGAGCAAACCCACTAGGGCTCTCAGGCCCACGGCCCACTCCTTTTCAGGAGAAATGAAAATAGTCCACTCATTTCTTTCTCACTCAGAGGGTGGAAGAGGTCAGAGTAGTTGCACGTCCCATATTTTATGGTGTAGTTAGAAGTCCGTCAAGGAAGACCATAATCTGCCTAAGTGGTCCAAACCAACTGGTTCATGTCATGCTTCTCTTGAAAGTGTCTTTTAGCTCCTTCTAGGGTGCATGTTAATTAGGGAAGATGGAGACAGATGTGTTACTCTCCTTTTGAGTCTGTATCCTAAAGTGGCAAAGAAGTCAGTGTCAGAAAGAGAATATACAAGAGAGAACAATCAACCAGTAGTAATCAGGAGATGCAGGAAAGAGAGGAAAGGAAACAGCGAGGTTCCTAAATTTCAGCGCTGACTCTCAAAACTGAATTTTGTGTCAGATAAAGTATTCTATATTAAAGAGAATGCAGACATTTCTCAGAAGGTTTCCATAACCTTATAAACTGCTACTAGTATCAACAACAATGTGGTCTAGAGAAAGCCACACAGCTTTTCATACAGATAATCAGGGATTGTAGCCTCTGCCCTCTCTTGGACCTATGTCAGGATGCTGTCCAAAATTCAGATATTCCCTATCATTGTAATGCGTACACGTTTGATTAGTCAAAGAGATATGCTAGCAGCCTCCAGTGATACGACCTGGTGCAGTCTTCTATTACCTAAACAGACATTTTGTCTTACGAAGGGAGATACCTGAATTTTGGATGATCAGATGTACAGTTAGGAAAGAAGGTACAAGATCGAAGTCTGTCATTGAACAAGAGTGTTTGGGTATCATTTCTACATCAGTCTTCCATTGAGTACAACCCTTTATAATTATTTTTATGCTAATACATTTTTTAGGCTGCTTGGCAGCTACTAGACAATTTAAACTAAGGCAAAGTTTTGCATCTTGTTTTCAAGAAGAAAGCCAACAATTTCTGGTGAATAAAGAGTAACATCCTGCCTTTGGGGGCTGCTGTGCGTAGCATTGTCTATTGTTTCACTGGAAATTAGAAAGCATGGGTATCTATCCTGGCTACACTCCAGTGGAATGTGTTAGTTTGGACAAATCACTTAGCTTCTGTGTGCTTCACTTACTCCATCTGTAAAATGGAGATAATTATGGTATATGCCTCTCAGGGATGTTACAGTACTTAATTAGTGCATTTTTAATTCCTTGGAGGTCTTCAGAGGAATGATATTATATGTTAAATATATCTAAAGCATATTCTAATATTTTAAAAATTATTATAATAGTTCTCTGTTCGAAACTTTTTTTTCTTTGAAGTAATTTAACTTTGGGACAAAGAATAAGAACTTCTTAAGAATGCATGAAAAATTGCTTTTACCTGTTACTCAAATGCTTGTTGGTCAACTGAGTACTTGAAAGGCTTTCTTCATTCATTGTGACAAAGAGAAGGCTAAGTAAGGCTATAATTGCTTATATCTTCCAATATACTAGAGAAAAATATTTGAGAAGGGAAAAAAACCAGCTAATGTCCAAAGAACAATGCCTGTACAATAACCAAAGTCTATGAACTAGCTATGAATTAATGTAGACCAGAAACTGAAAACAGGTTTCTTACAACAATCAAGTTCTAGAACCAGTGGGTTTTGAACAAATGTTAGCAAAAATCTTAACAAACAAAAAATTGGATGATCATCAGGCAGTAACTGAGAAGTGTTACACATTGCAGTGGCCGAAGAAATAGGCCATACTCAAACCCTTAGAAACTACAGCTGAGTAAGCTTTGTCGTACATAGCAAATATAAATGTTGTATTACATCATGGTCACAGAAGCAGAGCCCCTAGACAGGCTACTCACATCTATGTCATATGTGTGGAACCTGTATCAAGCCATTCTGTCAGATCTGATATGCAACAAGGAAATGGTGCCACATGAAGGAAGTTGTTCATACTGCTCTGTGATATTCAGAAAAAGATAATCATATGTTGTATCAGCTAGAAGTTCCTCATGACATTCACTTTCTGCCCAAGGCATATGTAACGTTGCAGTTTTTCATTTTAAGACTGAGCAAATGAAGGAATACACTACCATTTCAACCACTCAAGTGATAATTAATCTGTGCAATAAAGTGTTTAGTTTAGAATAGTAGCACGCACATCCATCCATTCATATAAATGCTTGACATGGGTAGAATTAAATATCCCTCAGGACCCTCTTCTCAGTAGCTCATTTGTGGCATCTGTTTTAAATTCAACCTGGTTTTATCTTAAGCAGATGAAAAAAAAAAGCTAAAAATATTTGATAAATTGTGAGAAATTAAATCTCTCTTTCGCTTTGCTTTAATAAATTTCTAATAGAGATAAATAAAGGGTAGATCTAATTCTCATCTTTGATGCAACATAGTATCCTTTGTTAATGAAAAAAAGGTTGTAAAATGTCAATTAAAATATAAGAAACAAACTAACTGAAATATTATGTAACAAGTGCTTTCAATATGACAAAATATTGTCAATGATTGTGTGTACATTTGCATCTTGGCTGAGAACACTGCAGCTTGGAAGCAAATTCCCTGGCCTAAGCATTTGCTGCAGATTGTTTTGGATTGTAGAGCAGTTTCACTGCATGCAACTGGATTTTTTCAGAAACATTAAATGCACTAAATGCAATTCCAACCCCCAGTAAAGGCATAAACATCCGTACCTATGACTAGTTCTTCAGGTATCTAAGAACCACCTACATGGTGAGGATGCTCAGTGCAGGGGACCTAACTGAGTTGAGCACAGAGTGAGACCTTGACTGAAATACCATTTAGATGTAGGAACTGCAGCAGCAACTGCTTTGATCTGCTGACTCCTCCTATTGCACTACATTGCTTATTAGCATAGACATGGCCAATATTATCGTGACCACAAATAATTTTAAATGTAATTCAGTTATTCATTTTGACTTGGTATGTGATTTTACATATATATATGCACACACACATATACAAGCATGTATGTATGAAAACACCTCCTGCATGCTTTAAGGTAGAACCACACGGATATTTTTTTTAACAAAAATATACAGGAAAAAAGTTTTGAAGTTTTGTTCTCACTTTAGTGACGACACTGTTAAAGTTCTTATTCAGAAACTGCAACTTAGGGGAAAAGTGCAGTCACACAAAGTTGCCTGAGATTCCCATCACCTAGAAACTTCTGTAAAATGGATTACAGAAGTAAATTACTGGTGAGTGGTAAACCAGCACGTATTCAACTGGTGTGTACCAGGATGCTGATTTGCAACAGCCCTATGAACACTAAGGACGTTCCAGAGAATTGGAAGAAAAATAATACCATGCCAGTGCTTAAAAAGACTAAATGAGCCAACCCACACAATCACAGGGCTGTCAGCATGACATCGATCCCAGGCAAAATAATAGAGTGACTGATATGGGACTCTGTTACCAAAGAATTAAAGGAGGAAAATAGAATGGATGCCAATCAACATAAGCATGTGGAAAGTAGATCCTGTCAAAATAACTTTCTTTTGTGTGGGATTACTACTTTGGTTGCAAAATGGAATTGTGCTGATACAAGGTTCCTACATTTCTGTAAGACATGTCATGTCTTACAGACATGTATATATGACATCTATATAGGTATATATATCACTTTGGTTCAAAAAATAGTGATTCAGAATTAACATGGTACACAGTGAAAGAGGTTATTTTACAGGTCCTGACATGTAAACTCAGAGTTTTCATTGCATGTGTGAGTTACAAGCTGAGTCTTGCAGGGGTTTTCTTCATTGCTCTAATCTATTTAGTGCTTTGTATCAGTAACCAGAAACAGAAGTATTGAGAATTGCTGTATTTCTACTATTTCAAATGGTGGAAAAATTTGGAGACATAGCTAAGGAACAGAGTAGATTACTGCAGCAGAATAATCTGTTTATCTTGGTCACATGAGTGTAAGCAAATCATGGGATTTATTGTGGTTAAAGAGTAGAACACCAAGGACCAATGCTACATGATGATGTTATACATTTTGTTGCTCTCTTCACATCCAGACCACAAGGAACAATGGGATTTTTTTTATTTTCTAAATATTTACAAGGAATGGGATGAGGAGAGACATGGGAAGCAGCAAAGCTATGCTCACTGACTACCAGAAGCCAAACCAGATGTTGTTACACTCTACATACTTTTCTACAGCCAGAACCTGCTGGAAACCTCTCCCATTCCCATCCTCTATGACAGGGCTCTTCAAGTGATACTTTATCATTCACACCCTTCCATTGTGGCATCCCTGCTTTAGCCCTCAGAAGTCCTGGGACTTTTGTGTTCCTTCTCCCTTTAGAGTGTTCCATAACTGACATTTCATAGTTTCCTGTGACAGCAAGGAGCAGAACTCAATTGCTCAGGAGCTACCTGTGTATCACAGGCTCTTAGCACTAAAGACAGTAACTACATTCAAAATACTGGTGGTAAATGAGGACAGCTTGAGTTCTGTAGGGCTCTACAGTCAAAACATAAAAGATTGCACAGTGTCTATACATTAAGTGTGTAGCCTGATTCTTGGAGTATGAGTTAGCCAAGTAAGTTCCTCACGCAGTCTCCAGGGAGAGTTAGTTCCTTTATAGTGGGATCTGGAAGAAACAGAATACCGTTATCAGCATGTGCAACAGAAATTCCTGAAAAACAGTCCCATGCATCCTCCTTTACTTTCTTTGTTAACCTCTACTTGAACATTTTCATTTTCTGTGGCTGCAGGCAACACAAGTGTGTCTCACAGGCTGCACGCAGCCACTGAGTTAGAGGAAAAGCTACTTCAATTTTTTTTTTTTTTGTTAAATAAGATAATATAAGAGGTAAATTGAGCCTTACCTCATAACTTTTTGGCCTATTCCACAAAGCACACAGACACTTGAGAAAGGAAAAATCAAGTTAGTAGTTTTTACAGGAAATCAATGCTGCTGCTGTTTTCAATTAGTGGAATAAAACATAAAATTTAGAAAATATAAAATTTAGGTTCAGATTTGCTTGGGCATGTGGACCAGATTCTCAACTGATGTAAAGCAACATTATTTTCTGTAGTTACAGTCAAATTACTTTCTTTCATATCAGCTGAGAATCTGGAAGCTATTATTTATTTTAACTTTCAGTGTGACATGCAACTACACTGACGTACTTCTCTCATTTCTCATTCAATCATAAGCCAACATCCAGAGTACAAATGTTTGGTGATAGATTTTTCTCACCACTGGAATTTAGTCTAGATACAAATGTAATTTAGCTCGTACTTTGTTTTACAGCTCAGGGGATTTGCTGGATACTTACTATGGGCAAAAGCATTTAGTTTAGATATTGACACCCAGCAGTACTGTCATCTGGCAAACACTATAGCACATGTAGTACTTAGTAGAATTATATTTGGTAAATAGAAGTGTAAATGTAAAATAAGTTGATCACAGTATAGGCTGATATTTTAAACAATCACAGATAGTGATGTACTAGCTGGTTATTGACAGCAATATCAGCTTTAGAAAGAGTTTTGACAGTTCTCATCACACAATGATTAATTACTGCAAGGCATTCCAATTTCCTCCCTTGTTCAGCTCATGGCTCAGGGTAAAATCTGTCGCTCTTATTACACTCTACAACACAGGAAATATCTTCTCACTGCTGTATCCAAGGACCAATCGAAAGTGCAAAAGTCAGTCAAATAAGACCTGCAGTCAATGCTGGAAATACTTTTCCTCAAGGGATCAAGGAAGGAAGTTAATGTGGCTTTGCTCCCCGTGTTTTAATTTGTTTTAAATGACCAATGAGTAGGACAGATGAATAGATTTTCTGAGGAGAGCAGGTGAGTAGTATTCAGGTTGTTCTCAAATTATGTATAAAAAAACAGAGGTGAAAAAGGAATAACTGTGAGAGGAAGCAAAGGATATTAGTGCTCATGCTTAAACTGTATACACTTTCCGCTAAAAAAACCCAAGATGGACAATAATGGAGACAAACAGGATCTACCTGTTTTCCTGAGACTGTTCTTAAAGAAGAGACATTGCCTGTTTGAAGGATTGCTCCTATGCTCCTGGTGATACAGTGATTCTGAATGTAAACTGGTCACTGAGATTTCCTAGAAATGGTTCAGTCCTGCCTGGTCAGTGTTAGGGAAAATATTCAGTAAGTAGCTGTTGTCAAGAAGGGATACAGTGGTTTTTAATAATGCAAAGGAGATACTACGTTTCCAGATACTGAATGTGTTTAATGCCTAGAAGTTCTTCCTTGCATGACCTGAAACAATAGGAAGCATGTCTGAGGAGTGAGCTGCCTTACAGTGCAGAATTCTGTTTAAGATTTTCTCGCTAGCTCCAGATGAGGTGGTAGATCTACACATCTGTATAATGTTGAACAGAAATTATACTCTGGGTCCTGGAAGCAACACAGAGACATCTTCGCTGCACTGCATTATGCTTTGGTTAGTGTAGTTATGCTGACGTGGTTACCCTGCTTCCAGTTTTAGCCATATCCTGAGCTAACTTAAATCTCGCTGCCCTATAGTACAAATTTATCCACAGTCTTTGTCTTTACCAGAATCTAGAAATGCTGACACTTGAAATATACCATCTGTTGCATCTGCAAAACAGGATGGGAACTCTCAGAGATATGTCCAGCTGTAATTAGCAAGCTGTACTCTGAGACTGACATCCTTTTTATTTTTCCTGGCCTTCCTCATGTCAGAGATTGACCGCAACTAGACATAGGACAGTAGGTCACCCAGAACTGTACTTCAAACAGAAACTGCTTCCTTTGGTTCCTGGTGGCTGTTGTTTGTTTCAAGGTTAATGACTGGGCTGATTGTCTGATGAGGGTCAAACCTGATTTAGATTGACAGGGATCTAGGTGCTGACGTGTGTGTGTATGCGTGTGTGTGTGTTTGTGTGGAGGGGAAAGGTGTTTTCAACTTCCTCTGCAACATAGGATGTGGTTCAGCTTTTGGGAATCATCAGGGCAGCTCTCACTTCGTCAGTTTTCTAACATCAAAGGACTGTTTGGCATTGCTAATGCCTTGATCTCCTTTTCTCTGTCTGTAGCACAGAATTTATTCTGAAACTCTTTGGTCTAATTAAAACCTTAGGGTTTGCATGCAACTCAGTGATATGCAAGGTTCGTGATATAAAAAAGGGGAAAAGACCACATGATCATTAGGTTTGGTGATTTGGTGATTTTTTCTGGCATTATGTTCTACTTGTCTTTGTCTTCTCCCCATGGAACATAATGAGGCAAAAGTATTATAGATATCTAAGAGCTTTAAAACTATAAGGAAGCCTGCCTTGCGTTTATTTTAAAAACTTGATAGCTCTGAGGACTTTTTAACTTTACCTGGGTGTATGTTGCTTATTCATTATACTTCTTCATCATAATTTCTGCTTAAGTCAGTGTACTTTCATATTTTTACCCTTGTATCTCCGTTTGGTAGAGCAACTGGTGAGAAATCTCCTGATTACTTTGGCACATTTCTTTAGTGTGGAAGTCGTTCAGTGAATGGTTGCAGGGATAGATGTGAGGCCTGAATCTTCTCTCACCTAAGTGTTATTCACTGATAAAGGTGCAACAGCTTTAATTTAGCATTACCTTTTAGAGGTGATTACCATTGTTGAACAGTGAATGTGATCACACTGTATCAGTAAAAGAGATAGATGGTAGTCTGACATATCTTAATTGCTGAGAGCATGTGAGCATCCCACAAAATTGCTTTTCCCAAACAAACAGTTGATGTAGTTATGAAGAGGAGTCTGCAGAGACAGAAGAGCAGGGAGGCAGGTGCTGTGGATGGTAGAAGAAGAAACCATTTAATATAAGGTATGACTCACAGGTCTGTTGGAAACAGAAGGGAAAGAAAAGAGGGGAAAAAAAGAACCCTAAAAAGTGAAAGATGTTAACCATACGGCAGCTCACCAGCATAACTCATAAACCTATAGTCACAAAAGACAGTTAATGTTGGTATATCTTCTCTTTGCTACCCTAAATAATGCCTATCCTATTTGGCAACAAGCTGTCTATTTAAAAAAGAAAAACAAACAAATTTTTTTTTACTTTTTAATAAATATTTAATAACAACCACTTTTTCAAATCCAAAATACAAAATCTCCAAATATGTTTTGAGAGGTGTTATCAGTTCTTTTGTTTTAAAATAACGTTGTTGTTATTATTATTATTATTACTATTATTTCCTTATACACTAAACCCAAAAAATTTCAATGTCTATAGAATATTAAATGCAAAACACTTAAGTGTTTTTCTATGGCTCAGAAACTAGTAGCACAGAATAAAATTCAGCCAAAGCTACTCTAGCAACAGCATATGAACAAAACTGTAAGTAAAAAGAAGACATTATGTTTAGCTTGTGACTTGATAAAAGCGTTAAAACAGAGCTCAGTAATAAAATAGAGCTCCTTTACAGAATATATCACTCCTTGCTGAGAGTAGGCAGAGCTGGTGCACACCCTGCTTTTGCCAGCAGTGATGCAAGTTCAAGGTCATGCCCAATCCTAGTCTCCACAGGGGAGCTTCAGATATGAAATATCAGAATTTCTTCTTCTTTGATTTAATTGTCACCTTTTTAAGGCTTCCGTGCTCCCTGCTGCAACTTCCTTCAACTGTCCATGTTACCTATGACATTATTTAATACCTGCCATACCCGGACATTATTGAACATGGTTTTATCCCTCGCCTGGTTAACAGTGAAAATAACATGCACCAATTATTTGTAATATGACTAAGTACTGGGTTTTATTAAATTACAAAGTCATAAAGTTTTACATGAAGACATGGACATATTATCACACTTGTCCATACTACTATTTTTTTGTTCTTTTTACTGTGCTGTCGTGTGATAAACATAAACAGATAAGTTGCACAAGTTTTGGAGCTAACTAGGTAATGTCTCTAATGCATTTCCTTCCCAGATTTATGTTTATTTCTTAGTGCAATAACAGAAAAGATACTAAGATTTTGTTAAAATATTGGTAAAAGAGATACTGACTTTTCAGAAACAACTAGATGCACACATACATTTGATTAAAATGAGAGATCAAAGTTGTTAACTGAAGTATTTTATTGCTTGAAACCTGTTTTAGACTAGGAAGAGATGACAATGTCTCTGGGTAGAATGACATATTTTGAAGAACAAGCCAAAATTATAGTTTTATTAATAATGATAGAGTGAATCTGGTAGAATGTTGTGGTTTAACCTCAGGTGGCAATGAGCACCACACAGCTACTCACTCAACCCACCTCCCCAGTGGGGTGGGTGAGTGAATTGGTAGAGTAAAAGTGAGAAAACTTGTGGGTTGAGATAAAGACAGTTTAATGGGTAAAACAAAAGCTGCATGCTCAAGCAAAGCAAAATCAGGAATTAATTTACTACTTCCCATGGGCAGACAGGTATTCAACCATCTCCAGGAAAGCAGCACTCCATCACACATGACAGTTACTTGGGAAGACAAACACCATCACTCTAAACTTCACCATCCTTCCTTCTTCTTCTCCCCAGCTTTATAGGCTGAGCATGATATCATATGGTATGGAATATCCCTTTGGTCAGTTGAGGTCAACTGCCCCAGCTGTGTCCCCTCCCAGCTTCTTGTTCGCCCCCCCAGCCTCCTCGCTGGTGGGGTGGTGTGAGAAGCAGAAAAGGCCTTGGCTCTGTGTAAGCACTGCTCAGCAACACCAAAAACATCCCTGTGCTATCAACACTGTTTTCAGCACAAATCCAAAATATAGCCCCATACTAGCTGCTCTAAAGAAAATTAACTCTGTCCCAGCCAAAACCAGCACACAAAGCTTTCATATATATGTTCATTCCTGATATATTTTTTTTTCCTTTTTTCCAGTCCATAAATTCCACATGGGAAGATTTCTGGTAAGCATAGTTGTCATGGGAAGACCTAGTGAGGAAATGATGCTGTATCCAAGGTTTGACAGCCAGTTGGAAATCAGCAGTGAGTACGAGTGAAGAGTACAGAGGACAGGTAGGGTAGTATTCAAGGAGAGCAAAACTCTTGAGTAAAAGGTGTCACTTGGGGCTCTGAACTATAGAGGTCTGGGACAACAAACATGAAATATGGGTGACAGAATTTAGAGTTTATCTGGAAAGGCAGTGATGCTTTGAAAAAGGAGGATTTGTAAGACAAAACTCTAAAAGAAATGTATTTTTGGCCAGGAAGAATGGGGAAAGTTTGGTTTGGAGGTCCTTGAACTATGATG
Organism: Syrrhaptes paradoxus; assembly: GCA_013400615.1. Lineage (NCBI taxonomy): Eukaryota > Metazoa > Chordata > Aves > Pterocliformes > Pteroclidae > Syrrhaptes > Syrrhaptes paradoxus. The sequence continues at coordinate 33,977 of VZTO01024355.1, read as the reverse complement.
GGATTTTTGGCATGAAATTTTGGGGTGTCACCATTACCCATTCTTATCCCTTAATCTCCCTTGAGACCCACACCTGGGCCCTTATAGGTGTTGTAGGCTTAACCATGCCCTCTGAACCCTTAAGTTTGAGGAGGTTAGTATAACCTTCCCAGCCATGCAAGGGAAAATGGGTGCCTGTACTGCATGCGGGGGAAAAGATTGCTTTATGGATTTAACTGCTGGATGTACAGCAGTTATGGTAATCTCCTCTATTTAGAAATAATTAATATCAAGAATGCCCTTCAGAGATAAGGTAGCTAGTATTTTATGAGTTTAGAAATTCACAGAATAAAAATTTGATTTTCTTCATATCCTCTCTCAAGTTTGAAGATACACTTCCAGGCAATCCATGACTTCCTCCACTGTATTCCTCCATAGGGTCAAGACAAAGTTTTGATTCTCCTCACATTTTCCTTATGATTTTCTTTTAATTCTTTACTTTCCTGCCCAACATCTAATTCTTTTGAAATGTCTAAATACAGCTGATAGGTAATTTTTTTTCTGTAGGCATCCTTAGGTCCTAATCACAGACCTGTTTAATATATCTGATGGTTTTTAAGCACCAAATGCAAATGATTAAGATAAATACTAGCACAAACCCAAGACTTGCCTATATTTTATCTAATACACCAGTGCTGTCCATCCTGTTGGCCACATCTACTGTATTGCCCCAGATATCATATTACGGGTTTTGAGCATGTGCACGTGCCTGTATGTGTGTAGTTCTGTGTCTTTCAAACTAGAGAGGGAATAATATACAGAGCATTTGCTTTGATACTCAAAAGAGGTGAGTTAGAATAGTAATGTGCAACCTGCGTAACTAACCTTCTGTGTTGGAAAAATACACTGCAGTGTGTAAGCAGTGACTGACCCCAACTATTTTCATAGCCAGAAAAAAGATGAGCAGAAATCCCCAACTTCTTCCTCCAAATGACAGGCTGCTTTCCTATCTGTTCAGCCATAGTCATGCCTTGAAGTAATATGGCATCTACACATCCTTCCATGCACTACTCCTGCATCATTAAAGACCTGATACTGGAAATACTTATCACCTTTTATGGCCAAGGAGATTTCACTCCTTAATACTGAATATGAACGCAACTAAACTACCTTGTCCAACTCAGCATAGCATTTCTGGCACTGAAGATGATTTAGGGAAATTCTGTGTGGTGCCATGGGCGGCATCTTTTCATCTAAACAACAAAAGAAACGAAAAGCATATCAGAGGTTCATGCACTGCGAAAAGCACAGCTAGACCCTCTCTCAGTAAAATGATGTGGAGTAGGCTGATTGCCATCTAGGATGTGGCTAATTGGTGCGTTCTCTGAGGTGTGATAGAACATCAGAGTATCAGGCATAATATTACTGTCTCATAAAGCTACTGCATAATGCAACCAGTAGAGTGTGCCATGAAGGTTACACTAAAGGGCAGAATGATTTTAAAGTCAATCTAGAGCTCTATGATGAACCAAGGATGTTACTACATGAATAGGTTAACGCAAAATCTGGTTTTAGCATGCATGCTTACTGCAAAATGCATTTAATACACATACAGGATTACATATGTTCCTGTATAAAGATGTAAGAAAGATATGAAGAGACAACTGGAGACATTCTGATCTAAAGAGGCAAGGACAGGCATTTTACACCTTCTATGAACAGTAAGCAGCACAGGCATTGTTCTAGTAAACACACTTAAGTCATGATAAAGCTTGACGAAACAATTATTGTCTTTAAGAGAAGGCTTTAAGTAAAGGACTGCAAAAACCTAGGCACATACCTTGCTAATCAAAAGGAATTTTCACTGGCAACAAGAGAAGAGAGAACAGATTACAAGAGAAAGGAATAATATTTTGCCTGCTTTTTGTTATTTCAATCGCAGATTAGAAAATCTTTTTTACAGATAATTTAGGCTGTATTGAATAAAGAAAAATGTACAAATGATACACTCCCAAGAGCATATGATGTCACTTACATTGCATGTGGACCAGATCCCTACTTACACTAATTTAGGCTCATACTATATTGAGCTATTACAGCTTTGTCCCCTCCCCCCTTCTAAGTTAATGCCAAGTGAAAACCACTATAAAACAGACATGAATCTAATCCAAGACAGAGACCCCTCCAACCTCAGACTGCAATTTGGAAGTATTATATGCAAGACAATACCTGACTGTAATTCTTCATTCATATCGTTTGCTGAGAGATGTTTCTGAAGCTGAATGGTAAACTCTCCCTAACTGACCTTTGACAAGTAAGGTATTGGGATATGAGGGGAAAAATAACGAGGCTTTTATTAGAGACGCTAGAGTTCTTAAAGGTTAAGTGTATTGCTACTTATTCAGGTAAACTAGGAGAGTACACTGATCAGCAATACTGGTGATAATAGAGTTTACAGCACTCCGTCTTTAAGGAAGATGAGTTTTTCTGGCAAAATGTCAAGAGAAAAGTTGGTACTCAGTAGCTCAAGGATGACATTCTCAATCTGTGCAATAGTTAATAAAAAGCCAGGTGTCTTTGGTAAAAGAGTAACAGGAAGGAAGGAGGGGGTGGAGGGAAGGGTGACTAATGGAACATAATTGCGTATGGATATAGGATATGGATTTTGTTCACTCTGCACAGCAACTAGGGATACTTTCATACATGTTTGAAAAATTGTCCTAGGGGACAAATGTCTGCTCCTCAGGATTTAAAAGAAAATACAGCCATACAAAAACAAATTTGCACAACTGGTGAAACCAATGAAAATCCTATTTCTGTGGAGAAGCAAAATCCTCCATCACCTAGTTTCTTATCTCACCCACTTTGCTGTAAGAGAAAGATACATAATTATGTGGCTGCTTGTCCATACAGTTGGGGTAAATTATATGTTTTTACTTTTAACCTGTATAAGAGAGTGCTACTGGTCAGTCATTATAAGCAGGATTGTTGCATCACATCATTAGTAATATTTAAATTAAAATTATCAATAATTTTCATTATCAGTCCCCATTATAAGTCCCTACTATTCAGTTGCTTATAACTTGGCAAAACTTCAGTCCTTTGGCTGGAAATTTCTCTACGTCTTGCTTCAGCCCCAGGCTAGGATTTCTTATTTTTGCATTTTACTTTAATTTCAAACAAAGTGGTTCAGCAATATATTATTTTTGTCATGTTTCTGTGAACAGCAGCCCCCTCCTTTCCAACATAGACTTGAAATATGGGTCAGGGATGTGTTTTTTTCTGGCCCATTCAAAATCTGTTGAAATTTGGCCAAATAATAAGCATTTGAAATATATGCTTAACCAACTTCCTTCATATTAAAAAGCTAAAATTTCAAAAGACTCTTCCTCCCTGAGCATGTGCTATCCTTTCACTGTGTCTACTGCTAGTTGAACTGTATGTGGCCCCTTTCACAGAGGGTGAGTCAATATCCTGGATCCTGTCACTGGTCAGAGAGTCTTGCCTTTTACTTGCTGCCTTGTGGAGGCCAAGGGGAAGGTAAGAACCAGTGCAGAATTAAGGTAAAGATGTCCTGTTTTCTTTGTTGTAAGTGGCCTCCAAATAAGCAACCTGGGTTCAAAAGACAAGCCTGGGGAAAGACAGAGAGCAGAGTTCAGTCAAGAAATCTTGTGAGAGGGAATATGGACTGTGAATGGGAGCCTCTGTCAAGGTGTTACATCAAGGAAAGACTTGAAATGAGGTCAGTTATGGAAATATGATGAAGACCCAGTGAGAGGAAAGGACTGGGATGAAGGGAAGCAGATTATGATTGGGTAGAAGGTGTTTTGTTATTAGCGAATCTAAACCCATGATTAGGAAGGTTAGGAAAAGATTGCATTAAAAATATTACTGAACAGAAGCTGGGATGCAAAGACAGCCATGGTTAAACAAGGATTAAGATGGAAACAGGACAGAAAGAAATGGGTGCAGATTGCAGCAAGTGCACTCTGAAGAAAAGAGAAAATGT
>VZTO01024355.1:0-17144 GCA_013400615.1 Syrrhaptes paradoxus | reverse complement strand
TTGTCATTGATTTTTATCACCTAATGTGCCCCTATGAAGAATTACTTTTTGAATGATAAATCAGCTTCCTCATTTAAACAATTGTATGCCTCACCTTAATGTGAAAATACCCACTGAAATAAAAAAAAATATAGTAAGTGTTAACATTAATCACTGACCAGTGGACCTCTGGTGATTTTGAAAGGAGAACCAAATTTTCCTTTATTATGGAGAGGATAAAAGTACTAGAAATAAATGTTGAAATCCCTCTTTCATTAAACTGTAACTGTTAAGAAATAAATTACAGTGGCAAATTACAGTTAGTGAGCCGGAGGGAGGGAAAAAAAAATGAAAGAACTGCTCAGTGAAGCAAAATTGTAATTGTTATCCAGTGTTTTCTACAAATAGATAGCCTGTAATAAACCTAAAAACTAAAAAACTCCTAATTTCACAGGTATAATAGTCTGCGTATTTAATTACAATATCCGAAGGAAGATATCTCTTTTCACAGATGAAGAGTTAGCAGTACTATTTAGTATTGATTTTTTCCTTGCTTAAGTGATGAAGCATATTAGACAAAGTTTTCTGGTTTGGGTAGTATTTAAGTACATGTATCAGCCCTGGCATCCTGGTGAAAATGTTCAGGGAAAGCCCAAATGAAAGCTCTGAATCCAGGCAACCACTTATTGTTTTTAGATGAAATGCATGTGTGAAAAGACTAACTGTAAGTGTTCATTCAGCATGGGACCCACTTGGAGAACATTTTAGAGCTGAAATTTGTTAAAGAAAAAACTGTTATTTCTTGGTTCAGAAAAAAAAATGCACCCTGGAAAAGTTCTTCACTAATTGGTCTTCAGCAATTTTTAAGCTGTGCTTTAAGAACTTTGGAAAAAAGGTTTCTGGACTATTCGTGATACAGGTATCTACAATCTTCTGTGAAAAAAAAAGGAGGGGGGATCCATAAACTGAAAAATGTATTATTTTAGTTGAGCTCTGACACATGGGCTAAAGCTACCACTGCTAATTATCATAATTTTATCATGCATCTGATAATACTTGGTATTTTTCTTCAAGCTTCCTTTCCTGGAGTCTCATGAACACAAGGCAATATGCGAATGACTGATTTTTTTTTTCCCCCAGTAATTTCCTAGTCATTCAACTGGCCTTTGCCTTGTGTGTATTATAAAGTAATAGATCTATCATGTCAGTATTATAAAAACGGATAGGTATTCCATACAGTATTCAAAAAAATGCTGGTTTATGGTGCAGCCTCAGTCTTTTGGTCCCCCGAAGGTATGATCTCTGATCCATGGGGGATTGGTCACACACCAAAGGTTAATATTTAGTCAATTCCATGGATAATGTATTTGTCAGAGTTCACTTCTGTGGGAGACAACTGTAAGAAAAACACTGATCTAGTTCTCCTTTTTCTCCTGTCTGAAGGATAAAGAGGGAAGGAAATGGATGAAGGCCTTACAAACCCTTGCCACAGGAATCAAAAATTAATGCAGTGAAGAGTTTGGAAGAGAAATTTTGCAGTCTGTAACAATTGCATAAAATCAGATGGCTTTGTTTTGTCACTAGAAAGGAAAACACTTCTGAAACTTTCCGTAATGACTTGTATCTAGAACACGCATTAGTTCTTTAAATACCTTGTCACTGAAATTTTTTTTTAGAGTCATGTTACTCAAAACTGACTTTAGAAGTTTGCTTCAGCAGCTCTTTCAGACAAACTGGTTGTATTAGAATGTGGAACATCTATGTATGTTGGTCCCAAGATGTCAGCACTACCAGGAGAAATAGTTGTTTGGGATATTAAAATGGTGATGCCGTAACAGTGACAACTTCAGAGCTCTTGAATATGAAACTAAGTCTTTTAAGTGCTAATCTCCTGAATCAATATGTGTTGCATTGATTCACTCTATTCTAGAGTAACTCAAGAGTGTGTACATGCACATCAATCCCTCTTAGTCACCTCTGCTCTCACTCTCCACATGTTATGTAGAGGATGAAGTACATTTAAAATGTTTCATTTCTAGTCCGTAGAACATTTTGTTACTATATTCTCCCAATGATTCTGGTTTTCTTGTTCTGAGGCACTGCATTCTTCATTTTTCTTGTTTTCTTGACAAGAAAAGTAACACAATGCTTTCCCAAAATGAACAATTAGAACCACACTTAAATCCTTTGAACTAGCAGTTTGTGATTGAGTTGCCTACATATTCCTCTTGTCTGCAAATACTTATGGGGTTTTCTTGGCATTCTGAAATTTGAACCTTTGTGTTATATTGCTTTTATCATCCTGCAGAAGAGACTTTGAGTCACATAAGGCTTTTTATTTATCCAAATCTAAGGGCATCTAAAATTTCTATTCTTTTTCTTCTAGTATAGTGCAATTCTGTCTTGAAAACTGAAGGAAAAACTTATCATAATCCTATTCAAAATTATCCCATAGACAACTGAAAGCCATTAATTTGTGACAAAATATTAAACAATAAACCAAAACTGCAAACTAAATCCCTGAATCTTTACTTAAGGTTATGTAGTTTAACTAAACTCTGGTCTTTATGTGCATTTTCTTGCGTGGGGCAAAAAGTAAAAGCCACTTGAAAGAAATATATGTCAACTAGTCTAAGAGCAGGTCAGTCAGTCAGAATAGCTCAGTTTCTCAGTCAAATACGCTGCCTTTTCTTTATACTATGTTAAATCTGTGAGAACTCAGATTTTGGGTTTGGGAATGTGTGGAAAGGTTGTGCCTGTTCTCCTTTAACAGATAAAAAAGTTGTAGGAAATCTTGAGTGGTCTATAACATGAAATAAACTGAGCGAGGAGTGATAATACATGTGATAATACCCTTTCAGAGTCTGATCTTTGTCTGTACAAGCAAAGGTGCAAAATCTTTCACCTCTGAATCCCACTCTTCATTTTTAGCTAATCCTGATTGCAATTTTACTGATTTTTTTGTGTTTTCTAGTAAGGTGTTCTGTCAATCAGTGCAATGGTACAGGAGAGATAAAACACAGAACATTTAAGCTGTGATTGGGTGGGATAAATATCATCATCCAGATAACAAGTTGGGGAGTAAGTACAAGTGCTCTTATGCCTGCAAATGTGAGAGGGCTGCACCCCTAAGGAGGGGAACAATGACAAGCAGCTGGGAACAGGCTGAGGACAGATACTTCTTGACTCCTCTTAGCAGAAACTACAACAGTGTGTCTGATGATAGTTATTGCACTTCATCTGCTCTGAAATGTTTTTTGCATTGGGGTTTTCAACTGACAACTTTACAGTATTGCTGTGGTGGCTATGCTGCTCCTAGAAATGTCTTCTGGGACCACAAAATTTCCCAGTAGAAGAAGGGAGACTTGTCAAACTTTAAATTGACACACTGGTAAATTTCCCATTAAGGATATATTTTTCAATCTATATTGTTTGTGTAACTTAATGACATCAATAAATATGAGTAATTTCTTTACTTGCAGCTGTTATTTATGAGGTTTAAATTCTGCCTTTTACCCACTATCCATGCCAAGGCTTTTGGTCCCAAGAGCACCCAAACTAGCATAGCTATAACTATGTAGAAATATTCTTTTTGGCCTGTATCTATGCTTGCACAGGTTGTTATGTGCTTTAGAGCTATTTTGAGGCTTCTGTATTTTTCTTTTCTGGCTGTTAGCAGAGCTGAAGAGATTGCCAGTTCTCATCTCAAATTGAGATGTGATTGAGATTTCATCTCAAACTGAGTACCTATTGAGTTTGTGATGGATTAAGAATTACCTATGCCAGCTGAATGCTCCTTCAGTCTGAGAAAGTTGTGGGCTGATTGACTCAGTCTTGTGTTCCTGATGTTTTCCGATGAAATCACTAGTAATGAGTGAGTACACTTGCAAATCCATTCTATTGCTAAGAAACTTAAAAATTAGCATGTAGGAACCTACCTTCGGGACCTTGTTTTCAAGTACGTGGGCTTTACTATATATCCTTTTGAGAAGTTTAAAGTATAAGTTCTTAAAAGCTGTAGTTCATGTCTAAGATATGTTTGTGTTCACATACAGTTTACATGTTATAAAACTCATAAGTAGATGATGTAGCTTTAATTACATTAAGAAACACTGGACCCCAAGGAGCCCCAAAGATTTTGTGGAATTTTTGTTCTGTGATGTACTGTTAAACATGTATTATTATATCTTGTTTTCATTTTTAAGTTTTCCACAACAGTGCTGCTATCAGTGTATACAAGGAGTGGGTGAAAAGTCAGATATTCAGTTTTAAGGAGAAAAGGTTGTATTTTTTGTTTGTTTATTTGTTTTAAATAAATCATGCTGTGGCCCTGTGGGAATGTTTCTTGTCACCTTGTTGAGAAAGCAAAGTTGAATGTTTTGCTTGGCATTAATGAGTTTTGTCTAGGCAGATCCAACTGTTCTGCTCACTACAATTAGCCTCTCAAGAAAGATTTTTTGACTGTGCCATCCTCATCCTCATGGAGGTACCTGATCCCCAGGGCCGGGGCTGCTCTGGCTGCCCGGACTCCCTGGCCTGTGCTGCACACTGACAGAGGGAACAAGGAACTGACTGTTATGCAAAAAGAGTTGAATTAAGTAGTACTTTGTAATTTATGGAGGATAAATTCCTTTGTACAGCAAGTCATATACATTTCATGCAAGCTTACCTGTTGGACTGATGCATACTCTTGGTAAATCTATTGTGCCTCATTGTGGATGGCTATACCATAATGGCAAAGAAAATACATTTTGGAGTTTTCTGCCGAGTATGATGTGGCTACGTATAGTGACATGCACAGGAAGACACAAAAATATTTTTTGAAAGAATAGTACGTTCCCAAGGTTTTTCTGGGGATAAACAAACATACCATTTGTGGGCAACAGATGAGAGATTAATGGATGGCAAACAGAGCTGTATTACAAATGTCTTTTCATAGATAATGAATATATGCTGAAACTGAACACTCTATATGTTTTCTTAATGGTGTTACTTACATTTTATCTATTTATCTATATTTAAAAAGTTAAGAAAACTCTGATTTTCAGCAATAAAAATGTTTTTAAATTACTAGTCCTTTCCTACCAGGGGCATTCTGATTTGAAGAGGCCTTTATAGCTTTGCTCAAGACTCCTGTGTTTTTATGAACACTGATTTAACATACCATCATGTTGTTTGTACCAGGTGGGAGAATTTATTTTCATTTCTGATCTTATTTTGCCCTTGGACTACTTCCTTTCAGATCATGTGTTTGATACATCATTGTAGAACCAGAAGAAAACACTAGGGAGAAAGGCAGTGCTGAACCAGCTTCTGCTTCTACAGGCATAAAAGTCAAGAGTTTTTGACCCCTCAGCCAAAGGTAAGTATAGCATTAACTTGATACCTGCTGAAATCTGTCAACAGATTTTGGTAGATGTGTAGTGTTCTGCCATCAGGTCTCCAGTGTTCTCAAGACCTAGCAAAATAGGAAGATAAAGGAATGGTTGTCTGAAGAAGAAAGTCATCAAACAAAAATAAAAGAGGGTGATTTGATCTATTCAGGAAAGAAGGGCAAATACAGACAAACTGGCTTTGAAGGTTGTGACTGACCTAAACAGAAGTGAGCTAGAGTAAACCGTGCACACAATAAGCAGATGAGTTAAAAAGCACTAACCTGTGGAAATTCCACAGTATTGGGCATAGCAATTGTTTAAACCTGCATACTGACATTTGCCACTATGCATATTTGTTTTGCACTGGCTCCAGTTGTGCTGCTTCACACATATGTATGGGGCCAGGAGGGAACACAGTAGACAAACCACTCCTGGTGTCTGTTGTCCTTCTCCTGGCAACTTCTTGGAATTACTTAAAGATGCAATGGTTCTTCATCTTACATTCCACTCCCCCACTGCCTTGTGTACACTTGTACTGTGCTTTCCCCAGTGACAAAATGCTGAATAGCTCCAAACATGCATTTTCTTGTATTTTCTAACTGTGGATTTTTGGCTTTCAACAGTACATGGTAATTTCAGCCAAGAAGGAAGATAATATCCTTTAGATGTGATGTTCCACTAGTAAAGAGTCAATTTTCTTTATCCAGCTGCAAATTGTTTTGGACTGTGAATTATGCAGATTATGCAATAAAGGCATATAACACTCATGTCACATGTCCCTAGAAAATAGATCTGTTTTATAGGGATACAACTCAGTTTGAATGTAGTTCTTGGTATTCTTCACTGGTCTCTATCAATTCATTAGTATTTAAATTTATGTTAATTTCATCAAGGTGTGAAAAGATCTTTTCTTGCATACACATGAACTAACGATATTACTATTCAACCAGCTATTTTCCTTTTTTTTTACCCAGGACAAGCTTGTTGTATATTAACAGAAAGAGAAAAGGGGAGATTATAAAAATCCATTTTGAAAAATCAGTAAATGTAGCCATTGAACCTGTTTTTAAAGGAGATATCCAGTATTCTCTTTCCTGTTCTCAGTGAAAATTTTGAATGGTATCTCCATAGCATGTTACACTTCTGGAACATACATACATGACAGAGAACTAATATACTAGCCAATGTGTATTACACTATGAGGTTACTATCGTGGGACATTTCAGTGTTATACCATACAGAAAGGCAATAATGCTGGTGGAATGCATTAATGTTTATTACATTTCAAAGCTGAATAAATAGTGTATCTCTAATTTTTAAAGTTCCACAATTTCTTGAGAAGAGACAATGCAAATTAAAATTTTTGGAGAAAGTAGCTCATACCTTTAATCAGGAAACAACCATATTTTCCTGTTAAAACTGCTGTAAATTCAAAATAATCTTAGGAAACATTTTTAAGAGGCCAGATTTAACTTTTGTTACCCCCTTTGAATGTTGTCTTCTATTGAATTCCATTTCTGGAATAAGGTGCTATTTCTGCTGGGCAAAATAATTAATCATCTTTACATATGGAACAAGTATTTATGAACTATATCCTTTTATTGACTGAATGAAAACAAAAGAGATATTCACTGCATTTCCAAAGACCTTTTAACTGGCTCAACAAAGCACATAATACAAGCCTTGTCTTACATGTCTGTGATGATACAGTTTAATAGTGTTATAAGGCTATCATGGTGTGTAGTTGTCATGATGGTAGATTGTGCTGGTCTGTATAGATTTACTGTCATTCTTTAGGCTTTTCATACATGACAGAGGCTGTCTGAAGCACAGCAGGAACATGAAGCTTGCAGGGGTTAAGTGTTACTTGCCTCCTGGCTTGCTACATAGTCCTCTCTGCACACATACAGAGATGAGGTGCAGGGTACATCCGTCACTGGGCCGATGACATGATGGATTACTCATGTCATTGTCAGTACAGTCAAAATCACTCTGCTGCCGATAAGGTGGTCCCTTTTCTTTACTCTGGCTGAGTGAAGCTATTTTTCCCTCTGGTTTTAAAACTGTAACTCTTACAGACACCCCTTAAATCAAGATGGAAAAGACTATTTTTAAATTTACATAGTAGCTTTGGGCCATCAGAGACAAATTCCTCAGAGAATTACTTTCAAAATGGACAGATGTATATTAAATATTTTACATCATTTGACTTCTTCTGATCCCAAAAATAGAATACTTCAAAACAGACACTGAATGTTTTACTTCACTCATTCTTCTTCACGATTCATCAGAGAGACAGACTCAGGTTTGAATTGCCAGCACCCCTTTCTGATTCTTCTTCACTGTAGGTTACACGAGAAAAGAGACAGCAATCTTTGTAGTAGCACTAGAGGAGAATAAAGCATGGGAAAACAACAGGGTTTTGGAATGTTTGGAGGTGAGCTTTGCAAAAGCTGGGCAGTGCCAATAAAATATTTGGCAGGGTCCCTAATGTTGCTTGGTTTTGAGGTAGTCACAAACTCTTCTGTGTGTCATGCTTGATGCTGCAGCTTTTCTCCCATGCCAGTTTGTGGTGTAAAACTTCAAGGGGATGAGCTGGGGAAGAGACAGTAAATAAAGCTTGGACCGGGGTACTGAAATCTCGGCTGCAGAAGAGGGCTGAGAGCAGCATCTGTTTTCCTGGAAAAGTGCTGTCACAAAGAATTCAATGATAGCTATTGACACAACCTTCCCTGACACAAAGTTTTGCTTTGTAATGCCTTTCCCACCCTATCCCTGCAAGCCTAAAGATGGCATTAAGACTTGAGCTTGGTCTTTACTGAAGTTGTTTAAGAGATACAGATGAGCCACAAACAGGCAAACATATTTGGCGGACTAGGGTAAAAGAACCATTCTGGGACTCTGAGACCAGATGAGCACTGCTTCTGCCCCATAACAGATATGACAAGGTTTTCAAGGCACACAGCAATGCTGTTCCATGCACAATGACATGGTGACAACTCAGCCTAATTGTTTTTTACATTCTGATCCTGAAGTTAAAAGTTTCACTGAAGAAACTGCTTGGAGAAGGTAATTGTAATCACTGTCTGGTCACCCGGTATAGAAGAGAGTTGGGGTGAAGCATATGCAGGCACATATGTAACTGCAATAACCTTTTTTATTATTCAAGCCTTTTTGCAGCCTGTGCTCTTAATCTGAAATGTATAGAATAATTCCAATGCTGCTGTAGATTCCATTTTATTTACACTTTAATACTAATATGCGTGCATCTACATGCACACGGAAAGCATAAACATAGTATGTTGTCTGTATATATCATCTTGTCTTTGCAAATAATCATAGAGAGTATGAAAATTTACTGAGTGATTTCTGTCTTAAAACCAGAAATTCTTTCACAAAACACATGATCACATTTGTCCATGATCAGGAAAACCTTTCTACAGAAGCTACATGGCAGATGACCGATTTAAAGAAACACTAAACAACTAAAAGCTTGTGTATGCAAGCACAAAAGATACATACTCTCCCATACTTACACACCCACGTATGCTGATACATCTAAATAGCTTTGTTTTGAAGTTTTAATCAGATTTAAATTGAAAGTTATTGCAGAGAACTGTGTGGTCTGAATTTTAATCCCTGAACCCACCGGCTTCTTTTTTATTGCATGTGGTGTGGCCTTGAGTTGCAGAATGTTTTAAACATGCATAATGAGCTCAATGTCAAACTGTTGAGCCTTTTGTCTTTAACAATAAGCACTTAGCTCAACTAAATGAATAGAAATTGCTTTAGTGAATTACAAAAGCTAGGGTTTTACAGTGCACTAATACTGACGTTAATAAATGTAGCCATTGTCATATTTTACAGATACATGGAATTAAAATCAAACATTAAAAAAACGTAACATACATCAGTAAACAGCCCAAATTTCAACAGTCACAGATGCTAGATAAAAGTACTTCTTCCACCACGAGTAATAGTTTTTTTCAGATTAGTTCACATTTACATAGGCTACATTTAGAACATATATGATACTGGTGGTTGAATGGCAAGAATTTAAAAGAAATAATGTAAACAGTACGTGTAATTTCACTAATTTAGAAAGAGATTAGATCTCCAGGTCATAGCAGACACTTTCTCCTATCTTATTTCCTACAGGGTGTTTGTAATAGGATAACTTTTCTAATGTTACAAAATAAGACAATTTATTTCCTTCCCCAAAAACCAGGAGCAGTATTCAGAAATTTACAGTGAATGGCAATTCATCCTTTAGAAATCCCTTCAACCTAGTACTAGAGTTGCTGCCAGGATCTGAATGCTTTTGCCTAAATCTCTGTAATCCAATAAGCTTTTGTGTTTAGCAGCTTGTTTTGAAACTTGTATAGCACCCCAGCCTGTGTCTCCGTATGTTCGTTTGCAGGCAGGTGAGTGCCCGAGGGCCTGATTATTATTCAAGCCAGGAGGCCTTCACAGCCCCAACCAGAATGTAATTTGTAATTAACTGTCATTTACTTCTGTCTGCACTGACTTGTTGTTCAAAAGACAATGTATCTGAGCTGGTCACTAGCTTCTCTTTGTTGTGGATATGATGTCTCTCAGATCCAGTTGTATTCTTATGTTTAGAAAACCAAGCACTTGCACCCTTGAAACCAAAGCAGGAAGGGGATTTCACTGATTTTTCCCAAATAAATTAGATATACGCAATCGTGAATAGTTAGGTATGTAAAATGAATTATTTGATGCTCTGCAATGAGTTTCTGAGCAGAGTAGTTAAGTTCATTTGAGACATTTATTTGAACTCCATTAGGGATAGATCCTTCACAACTTGAACTTATTATAGTTTAGATATGTAAAATGAAAGTGCATATTTAAGTTGTGGGAATTTTTTAAAACCCATTTTAAACATTGCAACTGTATTTTCCCACTGAAGCGGGGCCACTAATATATTCTGTGAATGTACCCATATCATGAATTTGTAATTATCCCCATGGTAATCTTTTGTTAGCTGAAATAAACAAAAGAATAACATAATATCCACATTTATTTCTTTAAGAACTATGCTTTGACTTATTATTGACAGAATTTGAATTCACAAAGAGTAAAAATAAAATAAAAATCCTTTTCTGTTTAAATTCTGTTTCATGAACTTGTCTGTGAGAAAGCAGGCAGGATATCGTTCATCAGTAAGTATCCACACACAAAGCCACTTTAAAAATCGGTTAAACTTATCTAATTCTGACTTTTAGCTGGGACTAAAAATACTATCCTGCTGTTTTGCCAGGGCAGAACTTTCAGCCTGTTTAATCTCTTTTGTCGCTGTGGCTACTGCTGTTATTGTCCATGTTTTCTTCTTCCACCTTCACAGATGCCACTGCTGCAACTTGCCGGCGGCAGGGTGGGTGGGGGACTCCCTGAGCAGGGCAGCGGCACTAGGAGACCACCGCGGCTGGGCCGAAGCCCCCGCCCGTGTGCACCTACGCGTAAAAGCAGCACCTTCCTCCGGTTCAGCACAGCTCTTGGCCTGCTCTGCATTTCTCAGCGCTATCATGTCAGATTGCATATTCTGAGCAGTGTATACTGGTCAAGGGGATGCATAAAAAGGCTCAATGGCATTCTTTTGTCGTACTTAAAAGGAGGGGGGGTGGAGAGAAAAGAAGGAGAAGAAAGAGCAATGTCTATAGGAACAGCTTTCCCCCCACGGTGATTTGCATAAAGTTGGATTAAACAGCGCTTCAAGCCCCAAAAGGCTGATTACTTACACTGGGCCTTATTAATTATTTCCTTCTTTATTTGAAACAATTACGGGGAGAAAACAAACACGGTGTCACTATCTCTTTAAGACCGGGAGCAATAAAAGCATAAGACACCAAAGAAAGCCTGCTTTTTGTGGAGTGTTTTCTGTTCTTGCCAGCCACGTCGGGGCTAGCAATTCCCATGTGTTATCAAAAGAGACAAGAAGCAGCAGGCTTTAGCACCTAGCTGAGCGGGATTGCTACATGCCACTCTAAGTGCGATTAAGCTTCCTTTAGTGCACCAGTGACATCACTGATGGCTCAAAGCTGCAGCTACTCAAGAGTATTAGAATGCATTTCATGCTTGGCTTACTCAAAACTGCAGAGCTAAAATTTACACCTTATTTGATGTTCTTCTCCCTGCTGTTAATTGGTAAAGGGATCTCTGACCCTTTTGATCTCTGCTACAATCCTCTAAATGCCCAGGTCTGCTAAACTGTTCAGCAGGAGATGCTCAGCAGTTGCCCAGTAATGTGAAGTCTTTTTTTGGCTTTCTTGCCTTTGGTTTACATCCAAGTTGCACAGAAATAAGAGATGACAGTTGTTATAGATATGCTGGTTTAATTACTTGTCAGCTTATAGCTGATATCTCGGCTAGCCAACGTGGAAGCTTAACTTTCTTCTAGTAGCTTAAAGCATGACCAACTGCTAGTGCTTTAGTATTTAGCCATAAAACTCTGGATACATTTAAGATAAAAATAAAATAGAGGAACAGCCTTTTTGATTTACTTGCAAAAGTGATCAGCCTTTTGTGCTCTTGATTCCATGTAGATTTTAGGTAACATCAAATTATTTGGTCATATTGACAGCTGTGTGGATATCAGGCTTGTTTTAATTCCAAATTAAAATTGCTTGGGGAATACTGAATACCCCTGCTACCTTTGAAATGAGGGACTTACAGTCTTTATGAGAATAAAGGAGAGGTGTATTGTGTTGACTCGACTGCAAATATTATTATATAAAGTTTTACCCACTTTTCTTAAAGAGGCATCCCTTCGAAGGAGCCTAGCACATATAATCTTAATGTACATGTGCTTAAAAGTGATTAGCATGCACATACCTCTGCATATGGCTGAATTAATTGCACAGAATTTTAATGGAGGGGGCGATACCCATTAAGCACCTTTGAAGAATTTGCTTAGTGAGGACCAAATGAGGAATGCCTTAATAATTGTTGCCTATAGGTGAAGGCTGGCTAAAAAGTGACCCCACGGTTGAGACACTATACATTCCCTCTCCAAACCCTGTCAGATGTTTTTAGTGTTTATCCCGGGCTTTGTTATCCACCAAGATACATAGTTTCCATTGAAGTGAAACAGATTATTGGTTACTATAGTTTCCCTATTGCTCAATTCAGTGCTGTGAAAAGCCAGGCACAATAGGTTTAAAAGTCCAGTTAGGACAAATAAATCCATGTTGTGAAGAATGGAAGAGAAGATACCTGTTCTTCTGTCTTTGATGTATTCTTTATTCTGTAAGATAGAAGGGGAATTAGTGGAGGGTTAATTGTTTGGTGCTTACAGCACTGTCTTTCCAGTTTACTGCCGAGTGAAATATAGTGCTATAAAGACAAAGTGAATATTGTTTTATTTCTTCCCCTCCCCGCCCCCCCCCCTAGTTTTCAAGATGTGCAAGATACTGAAGCTGTGCAGTGGAGACAGGAATACAGATTTGTGTGTTTAATCTCTGGCATTATATTTTCCTTGCACCAAGTCTCATCTGTATAATGCTTGCCTCCTTTCCATGCCACAATGGTAAATGGCATTTTCTTATATCCCGATAAAATGACTCCACCCAGAATTCTGAGGTTAAGCTACAGAAAATTTACATTAAGGAAAGTGAAAATGTCATCTTTCACCAGGATACATCAAGAACTAACCATTTGAGCACACTGGCAAAACTAATGTATTCTAGAGGGCCAATGCACAAATGTTAAGAGGGACTTGATGATACAGTGCAGATTAAAGCAGTGGCTTTTGTGCCTCTGGAAGCTGTGTTTGCATTCATCCCAGTATGACTAGGAAAAAAGTTAATTTGATTTGATAGCTGAAAAGGTCACACATTTTGTTCAGCACCTTGCATGCTTTTTTTTTTTTCTTAACTAGATTTCTCCATTTCAGCCAGAGATCATTTCTAAGGATTTCTGCTTTGCTATAGCCCTTGTTGAATCCTGCCAAGAAACAAGTTGTGGACAGCATTCTACATGTGTAATACAATAGCAAAATGGAAAACCACTGAGGTCAAACTGTGTTCCAAGCTTATTTGGCTTTGTTTATCCTATATTTCTTATCCTTCTGTGCAAGTTCATGGGGAATAGGGAAAAGGAGAGAGGGGTAACAGAATAAATCAAGCTCAGCCTACAAAATACAGTACACATAGACTACAGAAAAGCTTGAATATTGTCAATCTCTACCAAAAGTGCAACCTTCTTCTCTGAAGGTGTTATTTGACATTGCTGAAGGTTTCATCTTGATTACTTTCAATAAAATCCAAAGTAAGGATGACTGTCTTGGCTCACTAAGCAACAAGGTTTTATCACTAATTATGATCCTTTATTACCAGTAGTTTAATAGGTTTATGATAGGTCATAAAACAATTCAGCATGGGAGTACATAAAAGGAATAGGTTCTACAGCTGTGACATCTTAATATCTATTCATTGTAATCATTTTATGATCTTTAATGGTAGTATTTTTTAAGTAAGTTTGTATGCTTTTACATGGAATAGATGGCTACCAAAATGGGAGGTGGAGGAAAACCACATAAATATAGAGTAAAATACTTAATGAGGCATTTTGAAAACTTCTAATGTCAAAAGCATGTAGACTGTATCACGCATGTGGAGTCTCATTATGGGTAATTATAATAAAATTATAAGTACTATAATAATTCTAACCTTGAAGGCACAATAAAGGATAGTTATATTTGCCTTCCTAGCCCACACATCTGAGACATTTTCCTCATTAATTATGTTTCATGTAAGTATAATTATGTAGTGTAAGACTAAAATTTGAAAGCATTTGCTAAATCACAGTTAATGGCAACCTTATTCTTCAGAGCTTTAGTATAAGTAATTATATCTAAAGTTATAGGCTGAAATAAGAAATGGAAACAAAGTAAAATTTACACTGTATGGGATTTTTTTCCCCACTGATTATTTTAATCTGGAATGTAATTAGTGAATGGAAAGCGAGTTGGTAGAGAAAATGTATTATTGTTTGAAACTATACTAAAAGTCCATCATATTTCTTCCAGTTAAGTTAGTTTGGCTTTGGCTTTGGCTTTACCGGAATAATGTTGTACTAAAACTCTATATTTCCTGTGACACAGAACATTATGTCATGTGCTTATGGACTTTTTTGCAGTTAGCGTGCCTACATAAAGTATTCTGATAGTTTCTGCAGTGCATAAAATATTTGACTGTGATTAAAACTTCATCACATTATGCATCATAGCAAAAAAGGTCTTTGAAATGTTGTAATACTTAATTTACTAAGATTTGGCTTGTCATATTTGTTCACAAGTCTGTGTATTTATCCATCCAATAATGGCTACATTAGTAGCTTTATTGGTAATATGTTAACTTTATCTTGAAAGTAAATGTAAACACAATACCTCAATATGGAATAATTCAGTACAAAGATACAGGGTTTTTTCTTCATTATGAGTAATATTTAAACGACTATGAACAATACTACATATTTTAGGATACAGAAGCAAATATGTTTTCACAGAAATAAAGGAGAACAAAAATAATTCAGAACGTAATGGAAGTTTTTAAATAAGTTAAGGCAGCTATTAACTTAAAAAATAGTACCTAATACTCAAGGAATTTTTTTTTTTTTTAAGTTCAGCCATGGAAGAGCTGGAGGTGGACAATCTGAAGTTCTTTCCAATGATGAAGAGGTGATTTCCAAGTTATTGTGAGCTAGTTTTAAAGAGGGGAAATATACAGACACTTAACAGGCCTCCCCAAAATTAAAGCTGTGCCTGTATTTTCTTGCCTTTCCTTACCATAGTTTATTATGTATTACTACAAAACTGTGTATAGCTACAGAGACACACACACCTAACACCATAAACATGTTTATTTTACATGTGCACACACAAATACATACCTTATATATGTATATATTCCTACATTAACAATATAATGATCTGAGACTTTATCATGATCAATTATGTTAAGGTTGAGACATTCTATAAGAAAATAGTAAATAATCTTTTAATTATCATTTGCTGCTGGGTGTTTTGCCTACTTGCAGTTCTTTTGCAAAGTAGACATTCGGGTGCACATCACAGTTTTATACACTTTTGACATTCCAGACAATAGTACTTCTTCAAAAGCAGTGTTTTGAAGTACCTTATAATGGAAGAGGAATACCTCAGGCCTGAAAAATTTATTCTATCCACAGGGAGGAGAGTGAGATGTAGAAAAAAAAAGAGCAAAATTCAGAGACTGGGCTACATTTGTACTGTAATCCATATAGATGTTACAATCATCCTTACCTGTGTTGCATTAGAGCACCAAGTTTTAGATGAGGTTATAACCTAAAAAACAATGGAAGCAAGACTAACAGGGAGAAGACAGTCAGCTTTTTAAGTGCAGTTTTGAACCAAGGCACCCTAAACTTTTGTCCACTCATTTGCAAGAACTGCTTGATCTTTTCTAGATGGAAATCATATCTGGTTCTTTAAATGGATAAGGAGAAGTATATTTTTCTGTCAGAAATCCTTTTCTTTCTATGCAGTCTTGGTCAAATTGCAATTCATAGAGCTGTGAGAAAATTGAGGTCTTCTGGATTTAAAACAGAAAGGGCTATGGTAAAACATAGAGAATCCTGCCGTTGCAGAAAATTCTCCCTGTTGTGGTCCTTAGCTCCCTTTCCTTCCAGAGACACACTGCTGCAGGACTAGTCTATTTAGGTTGGATTTGTGAGAGGATTTGAGGAGTTGTACTGAGATACAGAGCTGGCATGGTAGTGTTTGGATTTATGTTGATGTTTTCTTGTGGGATTAGTTAATAGTTTCAGCTGATATAGTGATTGCAATTTAACTACACAGTATTTGGAATGCCTATCTTTTTCTATATGTTTTATAAATGAAGAGTAATGTCAGTCATTCACCCACATCCTTGTTATACATTTAAATAGGAAGATATTGTTGTGCATATCAGTCTCTCTCTGCACAGAATGTAATTATTAAATTGTGGTTATTCTGTTGCTGATAAAATGAATAATTTCCCTAAGCAAATAGTCAGTAATAAGTGAAATGGTTTTAATTCCTTTGATGTTATAGTGACAATTTCTAGAATTTATTTTCTCTTTTTTTTTGGGGGGGGGGGGGATGTTCTCATTACCGAGGGTCTTTTAACGAAGACAAATAAATGTTGCTAATAAAATCTTTTCCACTTTTTCCACTCAATTCACATCCTACTTTGGGCAATGTTTTGACAGGGGTTTTGGAAACAGGGTATCACAATAGGGTATTATCTTTTGCTTTTTGGGTCCCATTTTTATTTGCTTTGGGCTTCTTTGCAGATCCAATAC
This sequence comes from Syrrhaptes paradoxus, assembly GCA_013400615.1. Lineage (NCBI taxonomy): Eukaryota > Metazoa > Chordata > Aves > Pterocliformes > Pteroclidae > Syrrhaptes > Syrrhaptes paradoxus. The sequence goes on along the minus strand of VZTO01024355.1, from coordinate 450 downwards.
TAAAGGGTAAGGCCAAAGGAGGATTCAGATGTGATAAATGTCAAGTGTTGCCGTAAATTAGATCCCATGAATAGTGTTAAGCATCTACAAATTAATCAAAGCAACACCTAACTTTTCAGTGCCTGACCTCAGACAACAATTAAAACCCAATGTTTGTAACATCTTTCTAAAGGGTACGGGCTGATCAGCAAGTAATCCTGAACACTCACATGTGGAGTGAGGAGCCAGCTGAAGCAGCTGATAAGAAACATAATGTGATGCTTAAGTCCGATATCTCAAGCTGTTCCTCTCCAGAGGTTATCTGAGGGAAGATGGCAGAATGGCACTGTCCTTAGGATATCTGTGTTTTAGAAGCTCCTCTTGAGCATTATTGAACTTATATAGTCTTCCACTGGGATGTACAAATGTGCTGGCTTTGGCTGGCATGCAGTTAATTTTCTTCATAGTAGC
>VZTO01024331.1:0-30080 GCA_013400615.1 Syrrhaptes paradoxus | reverse complement strand
AACCTTAATGATTCTATGAGATCTATGACGACAGATTTTACTCAGTTCAGAGTAAATAATACTAATGAGTATATAATGCTTTCAAAGTACTATTAAGAAAAAAACAACAGGCATATAAAATTTTTCCTCACTCTCTGCCTTTTCTCATTCTTCTTTTAGGAGTGAAGAATTTGAAAATCCAGAGCAGAGAAAAAAGTTTTCTTCAAAGTTAAATAGCCTCAGAAATAGACCACTAAGAGTTTAAAAAACCAACCATTTCAAGCTTCTAAAATAAAATTTTTAATTTAAAACATTAATATTTGTAGGTCTCTTGCTCAATAAATAGTTCAAGTTCTAGAAGTAATTAATTTCTTAGGGAGATCTTAGGAAAGCACATTGTGGGAAGTAGGAATGGCTTCTATGGTTCTACCCATCGGGCATGTGATTTGGGGATATTTTCAAATTTACTTTTTGAAGTTTCCTTGTAGACAATTGCTACAGGCCAGAATGCTGGTCTGTAAAGATGTGTGACTGCGCTAAGCCCTTGCAAATCGATGCTAACTCATTGATGGATATTGGAGAGAATTGTTACATTCACAGTGCTATCAAAGCAGCGTAAATAGCCTTAGGAATTATTGATTTTCTTACTTTTGCTCCTTTTATTCGTCATCCCTGTTTGCTTCCTTTGTTTATGCTGCTGAATTAGAACTTAAGATCATCAGTTTAGGAACTGTGCTGTTTGTGAGGGTTTCGATGCTCTTAATGCAGGCAGTGTTAGGCTTAGAAAACTGAATGTCTGATATCTTAGTGGAAACCTGCCTCTTCTATCTCTCTGGCATCTTGTTTGTGCCAGCTGTCAGCAGGACATAGCAGTTTGGCCAAATATCACCAGAGTTTTACTGTTTGAGCTACAAATGAGGTCTTGTCCTGGAAAAAAAGAGAGGCTGGCAACTGGCACTTTGTTTTTATGACAGCAAACCAAAGAAGGAAGCTAACTCAGATGTACTGAGGTTTGGCTGAGAACTTCAAAGTCTTTTTGCTGGCTGTTCAAGACACTGTGGCCAGAAACCCACAACAAACTGATCAGGGGATATTAAGGTGGAGTCATGTATTGTTCTGCTTGTAGGGGTATTATTTTTGAACCTCTCTTCAGAAATTAATAGGGTAGGAAAAGAGGAAGGAGGAATCCTAAATGTTGAAATTCCCTAGCACATGTGCATGGATGAGAAGGGTTTTAGAGTTTTTTCCTCTTTTTTCTTCTTAAATAATAATTTACAATAACCTGAAAGAGTACTTCAAGCTGTAATTATTCCTCCACAGGAAGGAAAATAAAAGTGTAGCAGTAGTTCTAAAAGAATTACGTTAAGCAAAACAACATGAGCAAAACCAGGTTTTACAAATATGGAGAAAGGTGACCAAAAGGAAAGTGATTCCACAGTTAAAAGTCTTCCTAACATCTGTTACTGTAGTACTGTTTAAAGGATTGTTTGAATAATTTTTACGTATTTATTTTTAATTCATAGTTTGTGCCTATCTTTTATGGCAACATTATCCCTGAGGGGGATACTGTAACCGGAAAGCTAGAGTGCTCATCTTGGAGAAGATCAGGGAGACAAGAACATAACTTGCTTAATTGAGTAGGGGAGAAGATGGCAGAACAGAGCCTGGGAGGACCCTAGGGGAGGACACAGAGGTTGGTTCTGTATTTTTGGAAGCAAGCCTGTAGGATTACACTAGGTAAAATGTGCTGAAGGGTGTGAATTATGCTGCCACTGAGCATGAAAACTTTTTGAAGCTTATTGAGCTGAACTTCAGCCTCACTAAAATTGCCAAGCTGGTGTCTTCATGAAGATGCAAGTTTTCAGAATGAAAAAATGGTATGAGCTGCTTATTCTGAACACCTGAAGTGAGGAAGTATTAATTCCTTTGTTAGTTTTAGTTTAGATAGTTTTTTAGTTCTTTCTCGAGCTTTCCTAGCCCTTCTCTACTTCCTTACTTCTACTGAGACCCTTTACATTAATGGTGCCGAGAATAATGGTGTCAAATCCATGAGAATTACTTGGTTTCTTTTTATATTTGGCATTTTAACAGTAAGTTTATTAAGACTTAACTGCCAAGAAGTGATTGTGAATCTTGGATAGCTTTACCTGTTTGGGGACTGGGAGAGGTGACAGAGACCCATGAAGGTATGGAAGAGCAGCTATGCCATCTTGACAGGATTTTCTCTGCAGGGTTGTAGTTCTCAGGAGCCTCAGTCCCTGATTCCTGCTGACTGGGGGTGCTACCCAGAAGCTGTAGGCTAGGCCTGGATTAACCTTCCGAGTTAATGGCACTGGAATGCATGTGTGCTTTGCATGTGTCTTACCTTAAAAAGTCTTTTGAGAGGGGAACAGAATGTTCCTAACCTTTAAATGTATTGGTCTGTCTTGTTAACTTGAAGATGGTGTTGGGTTGACAGTTGGACTTGATGATCCTTGAGGTCTTTTGCAACCTTAATGATTCTATGATTCTTTGTTAGCTCATGAGTGGTCTGCATTGTGCCTCCCTTGAGGTGGCAGAGCCTCGTGAAGGGTTGCAAGTTTTCATCAGCATCTACAGTTAGGAAAAAAAACGTGATAGGTTTTTATTGAGTTTCCTCTGTTTGCTTGTCCTGTGCTTCTTGCCAAATGAAGCTGCTTTAGCAGCGTATTGATAACATATTTCTGGAGATTGAACACTGTTCCTCCCCTCACGTTGTGCCTGTGGCTGTGGAGTAGCAGCGTGGTGCTGGTCAGACTGCCTCCTGTGCTTCATCTGCAGAGGAAGAAAACTCTAATTTTGTTTTTCTGTGAGTCTAGCAAATTTATAGTCAGCTCAGAAACGAAGTGCCTTTTATATTGTGATTAAAACAGCTTGGTGACAATGTTACGGTGTTGTCAGTTTGACCATACAAACTTAAATACCACATCATCAGGGAAAAAGATGAGTGATGAGCTCTAGATGTGAAACTGAAATTTCTAGGTCACTGTCTGAGAGTAGCTCAGCAGAGGCCAGAGCTCATTATTGTTTTGTGGTTTGCATTTGGTTTCCTTCCAGTTGTCAGGACCAGAGGGCTCCCTGCTTTGAGGCCCTAATCCCTGGTTGAACACTGCGCAGTCCCACCATGGCCAGACTGCTTCCCTGATCTCTGCTTCTGTCCTCCTCAAAAGTTCTTCAGTTGTTAATCTAATCTGTGTTTTTATTACTGCACAATGATTAATGAGGTGACCTTTTAGGATATGTACAGATTTTACCTGTGTAACTTTGGTATACTGAGGATATATTTGAGGTCCAAAACCTTGACCAGAAAAGCTGAGAGATTTCTGGAGCCAAGTGGGAATATTTGGGGGAACACATAGAAATAGTTTTGGTAGTACTGTACCTGAACAAGAGCGAAACAAGTATTGTTCTGTCTTCAAAATAATGATACCAGTATATTTAGAATTGCAACTGGGGAGATGGTGGTGTTGGCTGGCTATCTGTGCTAATACTGGTCAGTAACCGAAGGTGACCTTATTTTTTTTCCTCCATGTAGCAGTAGTAAGGAGCATTATGGATTAGACAACCGTTTTTTTGGTGATATCCTCTGTTAGGACATTTTACCCTCTGTTCCTGAAGCGGGCCAGACATTGGAGAATTTTAAAAGCAGAATCATAATAGTTTCATATTTTTTTTCTGATGTATTTCTTTTCTTCTTTTTTATGTTTGTGGTGAACTGTGTAGTTTTAATACCACACGAATACTGCCCCTGTCACTAATGGCCAAGACATAGTTGGTGTCAGTGCATGCAGATAGATGCTTAGTTATTTTCTGAGCCTCAAAACCTGGTAGTATTCAAATGATTACAGTTCTGAATGTAGCTGTGATACAGTTACCCTACCTCCTTACAAGCTGCTCTTTTAAGATACTATTTTATATATAAGATATTTTTATTCTTGTCCATCAGCATAGAAGACTTCAGAACAGATTTTGCTATGCTTCATTTTTTAGACAAGTGTCTTTGTTACTTTCCTGATAGACTGTGGATATTTTCTGTGTCTTCCTACAAGAATATGGATCTTACTATTTAATCTTTATCAGAATAGTATAGGAAATACCGTTGCAACATTGTATAAACCATGTAGCAGATCTAAGTATGAGACCTTGTAAAAGGGAAAGGAGATGTTATTTAAACTTAGGACTGGTCTCTCAAGCCCCAGATCATGTGTCCAGGAAATCCATCCGGCAGCTGGGCACCAGCACAGAGGTGTTTAAGGTGTCTGTCTAGCAAAAAGGCACCACGATGCATGTGTCCAGCTGTTAGGTCTGGAATCTATGGCCATGGTATGGGAGGTAAGGATGCCAGGTGCCACGTTCTCCTCATGTCCCAGCTTCCTCTTTGATTGACAGCAGATTTTGGATATGTGTTCTTGCAGCTGACAGTGATCAGTGTCTCCATCCTGTCCCACCTCAGTGAGTCCTTAGGAGTCGCCATGGTTCTTTGTCTCCAGATCTGGGTGTGCTGTGAAACTGCAGGTAGATGGGCAGGGGGTCTCCATGACCTGCTCACCCGGGTGGGGTTCACGCAGGCCTTGCTGAGCGCCCCAGTTCCCCTGGTGCCTCTGCAGCCAGACCTTCCCCTTCACCCCAGTCTGAAGCCTCTCAGTTACAGTTCTCTGCAATGCTTTTTAGAGCTTGTAAAAATGTATTGAAACCGGATAAAGGTTCTTATTGTGGAGAAAGCAAACTCCTTTTTGAAGTAAATTCGAATCAGATAAAAAGTTAAAATGAAAGTTAAGAAAGGTAGGAGAAAAAAACTTTTTCCTTTTAATTCCAATACATACAGCTCAAATCTTTTAAATGACCAATTTAGCCATATATTTTGGAGTTCCATGGACAAGCATATATGATAACCTACTTTTATTTCAGATGTGACTAGTCTCCTCCCCTGCAACTGACAAAGAAGCTGTTAACTCTGGAAGTTGGGTTTGTTTATGGTGGCTAAGAATAGCACTGCATGACACTTGGTATTGTCCCCTGACAGAAGTCCAGTTTGAGCGCTGCCTATGTCTGCATGCTGTGTGAGATTTTCTCACAAGGCTTGTGCTGTGCCCTTACGCTTTCTCTGAAGACTTAAAGCCCTGAAGGCTGTTGCCTATTTTTCTAAGGAGTTGCACAACTTCAGATTCTTGCTACTTCTATTCACAGCATAGAAATTTATTCAGAAGGTCTGAATAGAAATAGAGTGTCTCATGCTTATTTTTAAAAATATGTTGTTAACTAGAGCTCCACGTGAACTGAGCACTACCTTGTGCAACTGTTAAAGACTTAAAAAGTGCTGAGGAGCCTCAAAATGCAGTTCTGACACTAACCACAGAAGCAAAACAAATTTGAACAAGTGACCTAGTGAAAAATCATGAATCTTCTAGATATTTTCTAATTTTCATATTCATCAAACTTTTTATCGCTGATAAAAAATTAAAATAGACATCCCAGACCATCACCAGTTCAGCAGCTGATGTTGCTGTTTTTCTGTTGGGTTTGGTCGATGAAAGGGCTTGGCTCAGAGGAGTACATTTGGTAAACAGAAAAACACAGATAACTACACCCAATTTAAAAACAGAGATTTTACAACAATCTTGTAAGATGTGTGTGTGCCATCACAAGGAAATTTATGCTCTGGTTAAAAAATGATGAAACTCTCCTATGTGCTAACTCTTTGGTTAGTTGTACTGATAACTGAAACTGATCAGAGTTGAATTTTCAGAAGAGCTGATCCCCTCAGTGCAGGGCAGAAAACTTCAGGGAATATGTTCAGATACGATTTTTTTTTCTTTTTTTGGACAATTAAATTTAGGTAGCTACTTGGATGTGCAAAAAATTTATTTTTTATTATTTTGTTTTGTCTCCTCAGCAAACTTACTGTAGGAATATACTTTTGCAAATGCTGATTTCTACCCCTCCACCTCCCACCCTGGCATGTTTGAGTTAAACGTGACAGATTGAGTTAGTCTTCAGAGGTTTCTTTCCCTTTTCAGCTGGTGTGTTCATATGGAGGATTACTGGGCAAAACTGACAGAATCAGAGCGTAGAACAGTTGTTCTTTCCTGAAATTGATACTTAATGCATGAGATGTATTCTAACCCTGATTTGTGTATGCTTGAGTGTATTCAAATGGTCAAATGTATTTGTTTCTTTATTCTCTTTTTTAATCCTTGTGTGTGTGTGTATCTAACACTTTAATTTGCAAACCATACCTCAGTATCAGAAATACTGTCATAATTAATTTTCTCAGTGCTTCACTGTGCAGTTACTTACAAAGATGTGAAAATGCTCTGTAAATGGACCCAGTCTTGGCTGATGTAAAGTTTTTGAGCTTTAACTTGTAGAAATATTTTAAATCTGAAATATTAATATGCTTATATAGAGCATATTAAACTTAATTTAGTTTTTTAATAGATTTTTAAAAAATAGGTTGTTGAGGTTTTTTTTTAATGATAGATGAAGTTATTGGTTACTTCATAACTGATGCTCCAGAGTCCTTTTCCAAAATAGATTTTTACAGCAAAGCTGCCAGTATTTATTACTTTTTGCATTTACTTAGGAAAGGTATCGGTTTGACATTAATGAGGATAACTGAGGATAACGAGCATAATGAGGAAAAGTCTTTTTCTCTTTCCTCTTTCTACTTGGAGGTGGAATTGCCCTCCTCTCACAAGGAAAGAATAAGCAGGCAGTGAGAGGGGTGTGTTAAACAAAACTACCTTGGGAGGTAGTTCTGTTCTGGGAGAGAACTCTTTGCAAAAGCTGGTGGCTTCTGACATTTTCTTTTTGGAAATAATATCAGTTGTGATATTTTTTGAGCATTTTGATATTGTTTTTTTCTTTCAGCACAGGGCAGTAGGATATTTTGTATCCTTAATTCTTCAAACTGAGAATGTGGAGTTTTGTTTTTGCAGAGAAAAGTGGATTAGGAAAGATGAGAGAAGGTATTTAAGGTTCTTTTTCTGTTTGCTAGTTAACAAAGGCATGCCTATGATCACTTTGACCATGTTACTTGATGTGTTTTTTTTGTGAGGTGTATATGTATCTGTTAATATATTGAAAGGAAACAACCTCATCATAGATGGTATGTTTGCGGTGACAAGTGTTAGAGTTAAGTTGCCTGTGCAGCCTGTGTATCAGTATGTTTCTTTCTATATCTTTGCCTTAGTTTTAGTTTTCTAGGTACTACTTCTTAAAGCTTTAGATTTAGGGTTTAGTTTGTGCTTTTCTTTCTCTTCATGTAATTAGCATACCAGAAAAATGAAGTCTATTCAGAGTAAGTTCACTCTCATCATTGCTGTGGAAGTGTGTCCTTTCTTGACTTGTAGAACAGTGTGTATGGAGATCTGGAATAAAATCAGGAAATATAATTCTCTTTCCTTCTTTCTCTACTGTTCTAGTCCCCAGGCTTGACTGGTATATCTTCCCACTGCTGCCTTTGCCTCCCTTATGTTTTTTAATTCCACATCACTTAGCCAAGCATTGGTATAATTTTATTGCCTCAGCTCATGCTTAATTTAGGATTCCGAGCATCACTGTGTTTCTAGCCTGGTGCAACCTTCAGTTTGGTAGCCCAGGAAGGAAAAAACTGATTTCTCTGTTAGCAGTAAATGTTCTGTTCTCTGCCCTGCTTCTCCCAACCCCATGACTGAGCATGAGGGAGAAAGTGTGTGTGCAAGCTTACCTGCAGATTTACCTGTCACTTGAGAAGCTGACTGTTGTTCTGTGCCTCTCAAACTGCAGTCTGTGTCAGCTGGGAGAGGGAATGGAGAGAAACGGAACTGCCCCTAGCAAACTTAAATTTGCTTAATAGGAATCTGCACCCCCCTTGGAAATTTCCTCTAAAACAAACAAACAATCAAAAAATTTAAAAATGTCTGCTAATGGCAGAATACTGGAAAACCTTGATACCGGTGACAGGATTATATGTACCTGCTCAAATGAATACCTTATTTCTGGGTCCCTTATTGGTGAAGCGCGTCGATGCAGCAGCCAGGCTGGCAATCCAGCAGTGCGCCTTAGGATGCTGTCAACATTTTTAGCTTTTACATCATCAGAGAAAGTTGTAACTGCTTGTGTTTAGAGAAAAAAAAATGATGGCACGAATCTTTGGTATTGATGCCAGATAACTAGAGACCTGAGCTGAGCTCTTTCCAGTTGTCCTTCTGACCCCAGGAGTTAGAACTGAAGGAAAGATGTGTGGTGCTTTCATGAGCTAATAGTGTCTCGGCTATCAGGTGAATGCCCAGTACTATCCAAAAGCATGATAACCATGACTGGCATGGTGATGAGCTGGAGCTTATAGGTCCCTTTGAAAGCCAGGGAATACTGCTAGCTTGGACTTGGTGGTGGCTTGGTTTACATGCTGTTTTCCAGCAGAAATTCATGTATTAAGTCTAACTTGTTTATTATATATGCAGCTTTAAATTGAATTGTCAGCTACAGTTGTATAAAACTTCAGGACAGTGAAAGCATTTCTGAAGATTACCATTGGGAATTTAACTTACAGCCCTGAACCTTTACATTCTTGCCATCATCCTACTTCCATACGTGATGGATTGTGTTCTAGATTATGGACAGATGAAAGAGATTTATCCTTTTCATTCTTTTAAGCTGATCTTGCATGAGAACAGCTTTCTGACAGTGAAACAGAGCATGTTAAATATATTTGCAGTTTGGAAGTATGCTATTAAAATTTATGTCTTTCTAAGTGAAGGTTTCTGTGAAATTCAAAATATTTTTAATTAAAATGGTTTCTCTGAAGAGTTTTTCTGTTCTGGTAGTTGTTCTAGAAAAGGAATTACATAAAATACATTTTTAATGGTCTGACACTTTAATGGTCAGGATTTCCGGATGGCATGCCATAATCAAGAATGACTGGGCAGGACTTGAGACAATTGAGTTCAAACAGATTTCCTCTTCCCCCTCCCAATTTTGTGCTTTATGACATTGTTTTCCAATGTGTATGATTTGGTCTTTTGGCATCTTGTGCTATCAAAATTATTTTTAAATTTCCTCTTGTTTTTTTTGCTGTCTGATAACAGTTTACGTGCATGGTCTACCATAGAAGGCTCTGTTAAAGTGATTCAAATAATGAGTTGCACTTCTTGCATGTGCTTGTAGCAATTTCAGACAGTATTTCCCATCTATGTCCTAGCTGTTACGTTGTGTTAAGGATTTTTCAAAATGTAAATATGTTAAACTGGCCTTACATGCATCTTTAAATTTAATTTTACATTTCTTGTTTGCAAAGGTAGGTAGTTGTACCATAGATGGGACATTCTGTCCTGCCATTCCATAATAAGTAAGTCAGAATTGCAAAGAAAGAGAAGCAGCCTTTGCTACCCCCCAGCCTCACATTCTTGGTGGACAGAGTGAGCCCAGCAACGACGAACAGTGTGTTTCTGACTGGCTACCCTGGATGTCTTGACACTGTCCTGACTGTCAGACGTGACCTCTTTTTCAGCCGTTGAATATCTTAATAAAAGTATTGGTGTTTTCTGCCTTCTGTAGATATAAAATACCCACCTATCTGATTTAGGTAGTTGTACGTAATGCACTTGGCTGTTGTCCATCCTGTTCAGTCACAACTCTGTAGAGAAGCCGGTTCTCTCTGTGCAGTATGAGGGTGACATGATACTCTGATAACAATTTTTAAGGACTGCTGTGTTGTGGTTGTTTGTTTTTTTGTTTTAATTGATTCAAGGAAAGCTTCGCTCAGGGATAAACACTTAAACTGATATTTTGCAATTCAGTAGTGGTGCTGCCTTCTGCAGATGAGAGAGGTTTTAGAAAGAAGATTTTGTGGGGTAGCTACTTCTCACCTATGTATAAAGTAAGAGGAATGACTAGCATAGTCCTTATTTAAGAAATTCATAGCCCAGTTTCTCTCTTCTAATGTATCTGCATTTAAGCAAAAGAAGTGATTAAAAATAATTTTCCAGAGTTAATCTCTGTAATCTATTTTATCTTTCTGACTGTTCTAGAGTTTCAGGGAAGAAGTAATATGCTTGTTTTATTTTGAGACTTCTCAAAGTAAAGTAGGGAAGAGACTGTAAGATATGAAGTCTCATACAGGGACTGGAATATTTGATTAGAATTTGCTCAGCCATTAAAGCAGCTAGGCAAGAAGTATTTCTTGTTCTCTTCACAATACTTCCTCAAGGGATGTCTGAATATTAGTATGAAAAGGGGAAAGGTGCTGTGTGGCAGAGAATATAGCAAAAAGTCTCCAGAAAATTTTGGTGATGAGGAGTTTAGAGGGGGCAGAGAGACCTTTCAAGGATTTGTGTTTGATGTGCAGGGGACTCACTTCATGCATCTCAGACCGTGTTCATAGGTGTGGAAAAGATGGAGGAGGCATTTTCTTCTAAACTTAAATTGATTTTTTTTAAAGTAAAAAAACCTGTCACTATTAAGTTTGAAGTAATACTGCTGATTTCTCTTTTGCTTTCTCCCTTGCAGGAGACCGGTTAGATTTCTAGAAAGCCTTATGTCAAATTAAAATTTAAAAATTACAGTTTATGAATGAAATTGTCAGAAATACTAACATCAGTTATAACCTGTAACTACTTAGTTATAAGGCAGAACTTGAAAGATACCCAGATACCCAGGAAACTAGATATTGCCAGGTTACAATTTTATGTTTTGGAATTTTTGCTGTGTCTCTGTGTTGGCCTGAAGTAATGTTTCTGTTATCATTTACTAGCAGAGGCTAGTTTTCAGGGGCTTTGAAAGGACGAAACAAGCTTCATGTGAGTACCCGTAAGAAGACAAATTGACAGTTGCTTTCCTAGTTGAAGCAGCTTTCCATGAAAAATGGATGTTTGTATTTGTTAGAGGTAGAAAAATGGTTTGCATGATGAAGCTTCAGAAGATTTCTGTGAGGTTTTTGTTATGTGGTTTTTGAGTCCAAACGAAAGTTCAGCTATCATAGTACCAGTTCCTACAGTACACTCAAAAAGCTTTCTGAATGGCATCTAGCAAAAACTTATCATAGTTTATCTAAGCACATTGCTGAGAATAATATGCATCACTGAAAAAATTGGAATAACATTTATATATAACTGAAAGTAGTTAAAATAAGTATGTATGTGTATCTTACAAGTTTGCAATTTCTTCTCCTTTGTTGTAATCTGTTAGCACAGTTTAAAGTGAGTAAATTTTGCTGGTCAGTGCATGTTAATGAAATAAACGGAAAAATCTGGATAAATGCAGTGTAATGCAGAGGTATCCACCATCTCTGCACAGAGCCAGCCTAAGCCCAGTAGGTTGCTATAGTTAGCTCGATGTCATTTTGCTGTACCTGGGTTGCAGTCAGTATCTCCGCTGTGTGCTGCCTACCATTTCCAGTTCCTGACGGGTGCGCAGACTGTTGTGGTGACTAACATGAGCTGACTCCAGCACTTGCGTTGTGCTGGGGAACCAAGGAACCAGGCAGAGCTTCATATGCAGCAGTGCTGGCTGTGCGCGAGATCAGCTGGTATTCGGTACAGCTAGAGCTAGTAGAGCAATAATAAATCCAATTTACAGACAGACTTCATGCACTATCACTACTGGTACATACCTTGGACAAAAACCAGTGACGCAGACCTGGCTGCTCTACTGTGCTGTCACGTGCTTTGGCAACCCAGGTAAACTGGCTGGATAAATGAAGAGCAACTGCATCCTGCTGTCGCTACTCTGAAAGCAAATCCAAGAGACTTAAGTGAAGAATGGCTCGCTCTTTGTATTTGTCTAGAGACTGGGGGCTAAGATTTGGAAATGTGCATCTGTTATTGGAGCATCTGTATATGTTGGACTTTATTGTTTTCATAGAGATAGTCGTGGTTTCTCTAATTCAAATCATAAGATGTGTTCATGGAAAGATATTTTTTCACTGATATGAGTAGGGAGACTTTGGAAACAATAGAAACTGGTGGTCTACGGGAATTGTAGGACTGTGAAATATTGATGAAGTTATTGAAGAAGCCGTCTTTAGAAAAGAGCCTGCTGGGCTGGTACACAGGAAACCTAGGTTTAACTTTCTGGCTCTGCTCATGGTTTGTTGGGATGACACTGGATAGGTTGCCTCCTCTTTTGAGCATTGACATCCTTATTAGGAAAAAATAGATTCCTTTGGCAAAATAACTGAAGATCTGCTGCTGTGAAGCACTCTAACAATTGTTATGGATATGTTTCCATGTATATTAATGTAACTTCCATAAGGTAGGATGAAATGTTCTAAATGTTTATCAGAGTAGAAGAGAAGGGGCTTGATTAAAATTCCTTTAAGTAACCACACAGATAATATTTTCAATCTCTGCGAACTTTTGTATTGTCAGTTGGACATCCAAATCCTATTCTGCAACAAGTGTCACAGGAAACTTAAACTACCTGTGTTACTATGTGTGCCGCAGAAATAATAATAAAAATCTTAATCATTGCATGTAAGATATATAAAAAGTATTTACCACCTTAGAAATGAACTTAAAAATAGCAACCAAGAAGATGATCTTCTTGATGAAAACTATGGAGGACCTCTCAAAAGTATGTTAAGCATCCTTATTTTTTACTTGTATACTTTATTTAAAATGCATAAAATAATTCTAGATATATTTTTAGATATCTCAAAAGAGGGGAGATATCTGACAGAAGTTAAGCTTTAGTCTGACCATTCCAACTTCCTCAGAAACAGCAGCAACTAGAAGATGGCAAATTTCAGCTAAGGGAAAAGACATGAAAAACTTGGAAAGTACTATTTAAAGAACATATGAAGAGTCACCACTTGGCTAAGTGTAATTACTAAAAAAGTATACACAAGCTAAAAATCATAATTTCTTATTAGCTGTGAAGTGAAATGCACTCCTAGACTGTCACAGGCTGGGGTGCATTTGTTACCTTTTGGTACTTGCTTTGTATGTTTGAATCTGCAATAATCTCATTGGTAAATAGGGCACTGCTTATATGCTCAAATACTTCATGTGTTTGGGCTATACAGACAGAAACAAGATGATAAAAATAGTGTTCTTTAATATAAACTTGGGTATTAAGTAACCTTTCCTCATTCTGGATACTTGTGTTTAAAATGAAACAGCTTTATTTCTAATTTAGCATATGTCAGGGCATGTTGCCTTTCAACCTGAGTATGTTGTCTGTCTAATTATCCTTTGTATTGTGTTCCTGTTCCTTGAAACTATCCAAACAATTTGGTGTGGCCGTAGCAACCAAACAATACTGTTTAACAGAGATTTCCTACAGCACTTGCTCCCAGATTTCCCACGTAGCGCTAGCTCTCATTGGAGCAAACAAACAAGATATTGTTTCAAGTGAATAACATTCAGTGTTTTCAAGTGATTTATGAAAGTAGTTTATTGTTTTTTAGTAACTGTTGCAATTGGTATGATTTTTTGGTTCCAGATTTAATCTGAAGTTCTGTAGAATGGGCCATGTTTTGAAGCTTCAGAACAATGTTTGAAGCTTAAATTTTTTCTGGCAGCTAAGAGCAGAGAATGGCTTATGCTTTGCTGTCAAAGAATAGCAGAAAATTATTTAATTCTGTCCTGTAATGTAATTTTTTTTTCATTAAACATGCTATTTAAAATCCACGTAGACCCTTCGATTGCAAGTTCATGAGTAAATGAATCCCAGTGAACCTAATTATACCAGATAATAATGTTGTTTGATCTAGTTAAGAAATCTGATAACAGATTTTGGCTTTTCTTTAAGGAACTACTGTATATCTTCTTCTTAAACACGGTCAGGCTCCCTCCTGTTCTTTTGTCCTATGTGGTTTTTCTTCTATGTGTTTTTTAACTAACTTACTGGTTTTACATAGCAGATAAAACCACGAACATCAAGAGTTGTTGATGTGAACCATTAATGCTGTCATGAATTAGAGTCCTCAGCAAGTTCATAATGAAAGTAAATCCTGGTCATTTGTTCTGCCTTTTGAATACGCTGGCATTTCAGCAAAATAAGATATTTCTAATCCTCTCGTGGCAGCGTTTATAATTGCTTCAGTTTGAGATTTTTCACTTGTTTTTTTTTGGGGGGGGAGGTTTATTGCCAACTGAAGAGTTTGTGCGTGTGAACACAGAGATTAGTCCCATGTAAGATTGTAGGATAGCCTTACTTCTGCTTTGCTGCTGGAAGAGTAAAAGGCAAGTGCTGTCCCTGCATCAGCTCTCCTCTTTGTGCTGGCGCGAGCGTATGTGCAGTCATGTGGTGAGTGAGTTGGACAACTCATTGTGTCAAAATTAACCTGGTGAAAAAAATTAATACTACGCTGCTTTTCCAGTTCAGTTCATTACACAGCTGCACACTTGTGTTTGCTTGCATAGGAGGAGGATGGTACAGGGAAGGAAAGAGCTGTCTGGGATGGATTGCATCCTTTGACAGTACTGCAGCTTGTGCCATCTGAAGGGGGCCTGCGTGAAACTGTAGCCATGGAGTGGGGTTGGTGGCATTGCAGGCTCATGTAAGGCTGTCCTGCTACCACATTCCCGTGGCTTTGTGGTCATGTCCTCTGCCTTGCGCTGAAGTTTCTGCAACACTTTTGAGAGCTGGTCTAGTTATAGTTGCTTCTTTTTTTTTCTTGTCAGGGTTAATTTATTGTCTGGTTTACCCATTTTGAGTTGATTTTCTATGTTGGAGCATGAGCCCCAGGGGAGGATTTGCCTGTAGTATGCCTGGCTTTACATCGGCCTAAACCACCTTGGGGTTTCATTCTTAGTGAGAGAAGCTGGTTTACAGTTTTGAAAGTTAATATACTAAGATGGTATTTTACTGAGGAGTAATTTACTAATGCAGAGTAAAGGTGATAAGCTCTCAATGTTTTCTCAATTCTTAAATGACAGGGCGACAAAAATGTATTGGAAACAGAAATGTATTGTGTAAACACACTTTTAAGACTTGTCTACATAAAGCAAATCTAGATGTAGTTTTGTGTTGAGAAGCATGTTTGTCCTTCTCAGTTTCCCTATAGAGAGACAAGAGCTGGTTGAGTACCAGCTTCTCATTGTTCAGAAGCGTGGACTGGACTGGAGCTGTGGCATGTTCCTGTAAGTCCCTGGCCCTGATGGTGTGGGGATATGGCAGACTCTGCTAGGTAAGTCTAGAAGGAGCCAAAACAGCTGTTCTGATAAATTTATTCTGAGCAGACACAGCTAATGATATTCAAAAGGAGATTTAAACTTCTCATTTCTTTCCAGTCTGTTAGCTTCAATATGGGAGTCCAGTTTGTCTGCTGAGTAGAACAAAGCCTTCACTTTCTTAGAAACTCTCATGTGGTAGTGTCTTTGATCTTGTTTGCCTGTGCTGTGTGGCACACACTCTTCTGTGTCTTTTAGGACCTCTGTTACGGGGATCAAAGTGCTAGATCGAAGTGTTAGAGGATGTTCAGAAGTGCTTTATGACATGCAGTGCACATGCATGTCATTCTGGCACATCACGTGGTGTGAACTCAGATCTGTGACCTTGGCAAGTCCTTCCAGCCTCGAAGATGGCATACTGCAATTTATGTACAGGGAAAAAATAGCATTGCTTCAACTAAAGAGCAAGTTTGTACAAAAAATACTTAGAGGGAAGAAACACAGGTCATATGTAGTACTCCCACCTTATGCAAGGTAACCTTCCCTTTGGTTAGAGGCTAAGGTAGTTGTGACCATTCTGTTTTTACTCATGCTGAACTGTTGTTCACTTCAGTAATAGGTTTGATAAATGAATACTTTGTGGAAGTTGAGGAAGTCTGAGTGATGTAAACTGTGTCTTTCTGAAGTGATAGAAGAAATTATGAATGACTGACACTCAAACTTGGGAAGATGCAAAGTGAAGTACCAAAGGTTTGGTCTCCATGGCAACTGGTATTTTCATGAATGAACACTGAAAAAAATGTTTGAATAAAAATTGTGGATAAAGTTAACGGGAATTGCGCATGTACAAGTTGAAAACACGAATTTTGAAAGTTCATTAACATTGACCAAGTGCTCTCTTCATGTTAAATGCAAAAAGCCTTAAAGAAGCTTACTTGAACAAATCACGATATGTAATACAATAAAATAGACTGAGACTAGGCTCCTTATTCAACTATTTTAGGAAAATAAATTCTTAATATCAATAGGTAAGAATTCTTAATATCAGTTTTTAATATCAATAAAAATGTCTACAATCATGGAATATGCTAGAGGAGTATCAGACCTGTCTGGATAGATCTGTTGCATCATTAAAGATGTCATTAATTATTTTGATTTATAGTGTGCAAGACAAGAATTGTCATTATTTACTCTCATTATGTGTGTGTTAAACTCATGTGTGAGTCCTGATACCTGGTTACCACTGAAATTCACATTGAGTAGCAGCTGTGATAATAAAAATATTTTTGAGTTATTAGACAGAAAAACAAAATTAAAGGTGGGATAAATATACGTAAACTCGGTATATGACAGTTTTGGTATCAAGGTGAAAGCACTAATCCTTAGAGAGGGAGACTAATATATCCAGTGTTGTTTATATTATTAATTAATTAATATTTCTGATAAGGAACAAGTCTCAGATTTGTGACTAGAGAGTGGAGAATGGTTAGCGTGACGTATCTAGAAAGGGTTTCTGTTCTTGTTGGGAAAAATCAGCTTTCTGACAAAAAAGGCCAAGAGGGGCCAAGGAAGTATTTCTTTTGAAGACATTTGGACACCAAGTAGAAACTTGAACTTCGTGGACTATTTATAAAAACTGCATCAAGCAGATGCCTCTCACAGGGACATATCCCTTTACACTGAGTGTTTTGATTTTTAGTCATATTTGAACTGAAGATACCGGATATTAAAAGCTGTTACCTTTATTGTGGTCATCATACAGTGTTCAGAATGGGGCAGTTCACACAGTGTAGGAGAGTTTTGCATTTTATTAATGTCAAAAAATGAGTTACATTGTAAACCCTTATGCAACTCAGAGTAGAATTTACCACCTAATTAAAAAAAATTCTTGCTGGAAGTTACAGCTAGTTATTTCCTTCTAGTTTACAGAATTTACTGTGTGATTACATCTGTGTGGTGGATGGGAAAGTAAAGAGGTGGCAGGCACTGTGTTTAGAAGCCCTGCCTTATAACTCTTTATTTTTCTTTTTTTTTTTCTATAGCCTCTACACCACCAAGCAGAGTAAATAAACGCAAAGTTTCTCCAAGTGTCGTTTCCACCTGGGAAAAGAGAGGCATCATCATGTCTAACATTACTATTGATCCAGATGTCAAACCTGGCGAGTATGTCATCAAAAGCCTCTTTGCTGAATTTGCTGTTCAAGCTGAAAAGAAAATTGAAGTTGTAATGGCTGAACCTTTGGTGAGTCCTTTTTTTTCCATGTACCCCTTGAAATGGTCCTGCTTTTTTAATAAATTAGGCTGATTGATCATATGTATGGTACTGAAAAAACATCGCCAGATATTGTTGACTTTTCAGAGGGATTGCTTCAAGAGTAAATAGGCTTCTGCAAACAGGGTTGCTACCTGGATTATGTTTTATTGACTTCTGTTAAAACTGTTAAGTCACAGTTAACTGGATACAAGACCTCCTAGTATCCGTAAGTTCTTTAAAGTTACAAAAGGAAATAACAGCAACAAAAAATGTTCCTTCATTAACTGTGTGAAGTGCGTGTATTGTTGATGTTTCTTTGAAATAATACTTTGACAATATACTTTGAAGAAAAGATGCATTTTGTTTATTTTCCAAAGTAATGATGCTACACCTGGAAGAATATAGTAGCCAGCATATATTGCAGATTAGACAAAATGCAAAATTCTGTTGGTGATCCAGACCACATGATCTTGAAATAAATGGATTTTTTTTAACTTGGAAATTTCTGGGAAACAAAACCAAACAACTTTTTTTTTTTTAACTTGGAAATTTGCTGAGTAGGCAAGACACTGGAGATCACAGAGGGCCAGCTTGCAGAAAGCCTCTGTTTGCAACTGCTGCTTGCAGAAGTGTTCATGTGCAGAAGTGCATGTGTGAGCGCTTGAGCCCTGGTTTTGAAACTTCAGGGAAAAATGTTATTAAAAAGCAGTCCAAAAGAACACAAAAATGAGGCTAAACATGTTTTGTGGTGCCACTGATGGAATCATCTTCAACTAAAACCATTAGATCAAAAGCTGAGGAAAAGGATACGTTTCTTTATGCACACCTGCTTAGGTATGCACTATGTATGTGTGTGTGTGTACCAGGCAAGCCTACAACTTAACCATAACTTGTCTGTTTTCCTGTAGACATCCAAAAGAGGCCAGGTATTCAGGAGGGTTTGTTAAGAAAGGACACACAAATGGTGAAGGGTACATGGCTGAGGAATGAGGGGAGAGCTCTAGGGGTGGTGATGCTGTGGGTGCAAACGCAGATAGCTCCACTGAGGGTGGTCTGCGCTCCTGCTGCTCTGAATGCCACTTCTTTGGCCCCTTTTTCCATATGTCTGCTAAGTGTACGAGGTGGGTAGTGCTTGGCCAGAATGACATAGACTGGATGTGATTCAAATAAGCTGAAGAGGGCTTTTCCTGTAGGCACAGCTAAGGAGTTCAGTCTCCTGACCAGAATACTTGTATCCAGGCAAATATAACGGCCCTGGAGTTCTCTTGTGCTGCAAAAACTTGTCCCTAGACCAGATTAAATAAATACACTGACAAAAATCCCAGGCTGTGTCTCCCTACCGTGCTATTGACTGTTAGTTAAACAAATGTTTTTAAGTCTGTTAATCATCCAGTCAAACATCTTGCCAGATTAAAAATTAGAAAAGACATGAAACTAATGAAATGCATTTTTTCAAAGAAGAGTGATTCCCAGCTCTGTTGCCTGGTGAGTTTTTATGGTGTTTGCATGAAGTCTACCTTAGTCAGGATCTTTTGCTAATAAGATTCTGAAATTGGTTTTCTGTGTGTATACAATATGTATAAAACTCTTTGGGATCAAATAAGAAATTATAAATATTACTGGAGTAGTCATTTGTGAAGGTCTTTAATAGTTCTGTCTGGGTTCATTTGATAAATTGAATTGTTTAAACAAAATGTTTTTTAATGCAATCAGATGTAAATTTATACGTATAGCCAGCATTCCTTATATTGTTGGGAAGGAAGGACTATATAGAAAATCAACAATTTAAAAGAGGTGCCAAAAAGCTGTGGAAAAGTGAAACAACCTGAGCCTGTGTAACAGAAAGAAGTAGAAGGAATTCTTAGGTGTCTCAGTGAAAGGAAGTACTAAAGTACTGAAGTGGTTTTATTTTTCTACTTAGTATTTGATATAAATACTGAATATTCAGTTCTACTGGTTGACATTTAAAAAGAAAGAGAAAAGACTGAAGGGGCACAGGAAAGGCACTGACTGAGATTGGAGAAAAGGCTTTAATGGAAGAGAGGAAAGCCCTTTTTCACTTTAGTGTGATTTGATTTTGTGGGATGACTTGGCTACAAATAATAATGTGGAGGATATATATAGGGCTACATAAATCTGTAATGTGTTAGATGAAGCTAGGATGAAGCTGTTGGAGAGAATTTGGAGCTAGACCAATTAAAGTTTGAAGCTAGACACTTCTAGAACTTGAAGATGAACATGCCAGTAGGGGAGTAAAAATTAATTTAAAAAAAATAGTCTCTTTGGATCAAGACAGCACCTGGGGGTAAGGGTGTGGTACTGTTTTAGCTAGATCTATGGGTTTCATTTGGAAGTAACTGACTTGTGATTTTAAAAAGTAACTACATGGTTTCTCTAGCTGTGAACTTACTTCGATACCCAGTGAGTAATAAAGTAGTCTCTTTTCACTGATTTAATTAAGAGTTCTCTGCTTGCAAAATTTTAATACTGCAGAGTTTCCAAATTACGGAATGAGCTTATCAGCAGATGCTTAAAATAAATGATCCAAGTAGCTAGCGTAACCACAGGAAAGAAGATCATCCTTTTAGTGAGTAAATTAAACCAAAACACATTTTTCTTTAAATCAGTTCTTCTTCGGAGTCTTTTGTAGTAGTATATAGTTTTGAAAGGAAAAAGGACTCAGACAGAATTTACTGTAGCTTAAAATACTCTTCCTCAGCCGAGCATGGATGACTGTGAGGTGTGATACCAGCCCTTCCCAAACACACATTGCCAGCTCATGTCCAACTTCTCATCCATCAGGACATCCAGGTCTTTCTCTGCAGGGCTGCTCTCAATCTCTTCATCCCCCAGCCTGTATCATTACTGGGGGTTGCCCTGACCCATATGTAGGACCTTGCATTTGGCCTTGTTGAACCTCATGAGGTGGTTGAAATCCTCCAGCAGGACAAGAGCCTGCAAGAGCGATGCCTCCTGTAGTTGGAGTAGGAAGGCTTCATCAATCGCCTCCTCTTGATGAGGAGGCCTGAAGTAGACTACAACCACCAGGTTCCCTTTGTTGCCTTGGTCTCTCACTTTTAGCCACAGGCTTTCAACCTGCTCATGGCTATTCTTCAGAGACAGCTCTTCACACTCTGTCCGTTTCTTGATGTAGAGGGCAACTCCTGTCTCTTCAGAGCAGCCTGTAGCCATCAGTAGCCACACCCCAGTCATGGGATTCATCCCACCAAGTTTCAGTGATGGCAAAATACTAAACATCACTCAGACTAGCACTATACACTTCTGCAAGTCTTGCCTAGGTGCTTTCAAACACTTGCTAAAACCTGTAAAATGTAGCACACCACCTTTCTTCAGCTCAGAGTTTCTCATATGCTGCTCTGATGTGGGGACAAGGATACAGGTGCTGCCCAGCACTTGGGCTACAGGAGGCAAGGCAGCATCCCTTGTCTGGTACCTTGGCTTGGAGAACAGAAACAAGTGTTCACCTGAGCTGCCCTGCTGAGGTGTGCTAGCCACCAAAGGATGGTGCTGATAAATGCTGGAGACAGGCCAAGGGGTGGTACCTTTTTCCATGGGTGCAGTTGTTTGCACAGCGCAGGCACGTCTGCCTACATCCTGATCTCTGCTGCCTGCCATATGTTGACATTTCTGCTTTACACAATGGATGCAAACTGCTCTTTGGTTAATTCAATAGTAGCGTGTTTTGTTTGTTTTTTTTTTTTCATTTCACTTTTGAAAGATAAATGTAGATCTGTTATTTCCATCTCTCTCTGAACTACAGGAAGACAGGAAAATAAATCTTAAATTATTAATTCAGTCAAAGTTTCCAGACTTTAACTTTATGCTGTTTGATAGATTTTTTTGTGAGTCATGTGAGGCAATTGGGGCCGTGACAAAGCAGAGTTAGAAAAAGTAATTGAAAGAAAATATATTTTAAAGCCATACAAATAATTCAAAGGCCTTGATAAGCCTGTGGCTAGGCTAAAGGGCATTATTTGGTCATGTCACATTTGCTTGGGTGGTGTTACATTGACTTCGGTGATAATTTACGTTTTAACATTAATGCTGAGGAAAAATAATGGAGGGAATAATGAACTAGTAATGTCTTCATTCTTTCTGGTACTAAAAGTCTTAAGTTATATCAACCTTTGATGTACAGAAGTGTTTCAATTAGCATAGAGTGTTGGGGGAAAAAAGCTAAACTTTCAGAATTGTCTTAAATATAGTTTGTCGTCTGTTGACATGGATTTCAACTTCTTCATCTAAATACTTAAATATTATTTCACTTCTCTTTGATTTGTTATTCTTTTCTTTAGCTATTTCTGGTTTTAGACACATGCAATGGATATAGAAAAACCTCAGTGTTTGTCCACCTGTATAATAGTTTTGTAGTACCATGGTGGAAACATGGCATGTTGGGGCGTTATATCATACGGAGAGTTAAAGAACCTGACTTTTTCCTATTTTCTTACAGGAAAGTTGCTTCTCCATCTTACCAGGAAATATTTTTCTAGTTATTTTTCTTTGACTTATTCAGCCATATACCATGCTTATATAGGGTGGAACATTTCTCATGTTTCTGCTTTATAGATAAGATTACAATTATTTGCACAGGTTATCTAAAAGCATAGTACAGATAACATGAATTCACCTGCAGTATACATTTCCTTATAAGAAAGAGCGGGAAGGACTTCTAGTTAAAAGGGAATTCTGATTTCAAGTGCTTTATGGAGCTTTTAGTATCTGCTGCAAAATGTAAATTCTCATAGCAGTATTTTGAACAGATTTAACTCATAAAATTACATGAATTTATAAGATTCAAAAAAGTGTTAATTGCTAGTGTATGAAACCTTTTCCTCCTTGCTTTTGAAAACACAGTGAAAGAACATTGGCTAATACTAATACATCAGCCAATGAACAGGTAGAACTATTTCAGAATATTAAATACATTTTCCTGAAACCACCTTTTAAAAATATTTTTATTTAGCTGTACACAAAGTGTACATAAATGTCAGTGTTTCCTTAGACAATCAAGTAGGTTTCTTTGCATTCTACAAAGTGAAAGTGCTCTGACATGTCAATTGGTACCTACATTATTTCAAGTTATACTTTCAGAGTAGGAAAATGTTTTTGCCTGGGCAATGCTGAATTAGAGTTTTCAGAGGCTGTAGTGGTTGCCAGCGGTTGTGTCCTTTTGAACACCAAATACAGCTGCACTCATAGCAGTTATTTTGTGTTAACTGAAGCACCACCTCTTGAGAGCACCACTGGCTATCCATACCTCCAACGCCTCCTTTTACAACCCGGGCAAGACAGTTAAAAGCTCTTCCAGCTTACTACTTGACTGACTTCATAAAAGCTCTGTGTTTGCTTACTGCAACCTAATGTGAGCTCTTAACCCCTTACGTTGAGTACTTTTTCTACTTTCCTGTCAAATACAACATTTTTGATTCATTTATAATGTGTAAAGTAGTTTAAAATTTCTTTAAGTAGCAGGAAATGCTCATCACATCTTTTTTTATCTTACTGCTTTGTAGTATGTCCTTAAAACTGTTACTGTGGCACTTGGCTTACATTGACCCTTTGAGCTAGTACATGGGACTTTGGTTTTTTTTGTTTTTGTTTTGTTTTTTTCTTCTTTGCCCTTTTCTTTTTTTTACTTCCCAGGACACCCTAGCAAAAGACTGTAAAAGTTGTATTTCTTGTAACTGTATAATTTGGTACTCAACAGTGGATACAAACAATCACTATTACAGTTCATGAGTGTTTTGTTTTCTCAATGCTTTAATTCTCATTACATTATTTAGTCAGGAATATAATTTAATTTTGTTTTTGACTGCGGTATTTCTTATGGTACTTGCAGCAATGAAATATTGTAATAATTAAATTCTAGTAATATTGCATCTTTTCTGTACCTTCCAAAGTTATTTCAAATGTAAAGCAAGTTGTTATTGACGTTCTCCTTTTCCTGGACTAGGTTTTCTAGCTATTTTTCATTGCAGGTCAGGGAAAGCGCAGACTGGAAAGGCATTGAACAATTGTCTCTGTCTTTGTTGAAGGCATTTTAAGATTCATTCTTGTAGCTTACAATAACTGCTTTATATGAACATGAATATACTTGTTAATTCAGATGGGAATGGCTTTCCTTGTAGGTTACACTTGGCACCCAGCACCATCTTTCTCAGTTGAGCATGCTGCTGTAGGCCCTGCTGTTTGGGAGAGGTGTCTTGACATTTTTTTGTCAGTCTTTAATGTTATTGCTATTAAGCTACCAAATTAATTTAAATCTATATTCTTCTATTTTGCGGGTACACTTCACATCTTCAGCAATGATTCTAGCTGAAAAATAATGCAGATATTCACATCAAGAGTTATTTCTTTGGTCTGTAATATAACTGAGAAAGAAGGAATCAGTCTTTGATAGCACTCAATTACATTGTGAAATTTGTTTCTTTTTTCTTTTTTTAACAGGAAAAGCTCTTGTCAAGATCTCTTCAAAGAGGTGAAGATCTTCAGTTTGATCAGGTAGGAGACATGTAATTGAAAGCAGTTTTTATTGGATTCAGATGGCCTCTGTTTTTGCAGAATAGTGCTTCCACTGTTGTAATGACTTGGAACATCCGTATTTGAATCAGCGTTGGAAGATTGAAACCCTGCATGTTAGTTAGACTTTATTTTCCGCTGTAGAAGATGTTAGTAAGAAACTACTAGAAGAGATTAATTATTTGAAGGTGTGAGTGTAAAGCTGCTGGAGGAAAGATGCTGATATATGGTAGGGGACAAAAAGACTTAATTTATTTCTGTTCCTGTTAACAGGCTTTGTGTAGCCTCAGCCTAAATCACTTACTGTTTCAGTGTTTGGGGTTTTGCTTTTACAAGCAAATCGTGTTAATTTCTGTAACATGGCTTTTACTGAGGGCTTTTTGATTCCATGGCAGAAGGCATAAGGTAGATTCAAGATGTTACCTTGTCCTTTGCTGAGTACATAGTTGCTCTGTGAGGATATCCTGTTTCATGTACTATAGGTGAACCATACCTGGAATAACTCTCTGCTCAATGTATTCATGTTTAGTGTCTGTATTTCTAATTCCTTCATAGTACAGAATCACACAGAATCACAGAATGTTAGAGATTGGAAGGGACATCGAAAGATCATCTAGTCCAATCCCCCTGTAACTCTTCTTTTATTCTTCTTTTTGTCCTGTAACTCTTCCTTGTAACGGTGAGGTAGCGTTCTGATGAAGCCCCATTAACTGCCTGCTTCCTGTTCTTAACTGTTACTGAATAGCTTCTTACTATATGAAGTTTAGTGTTCCGTCCATATCTTCTGTAACTGGATTTTTGTTTCATGCTTTTGATTACTCCTTGAATGTAGGTATTAGACATTGACGTGAAGTCTGTGGACCTGCCCTTGCTTTTCAATTTATAGCCATCCATGCATCCCTTTTCCCTCCTCCCAAAAGAGAAACAAATAATAGTATGTAATATTTGATGTATAATTTTATTTTCAAAGGAAAACAAACCCAAAACTACTACCTCAAACCTCACACAGCCTTTTAATGTTTTATAATCTCACCTGCTGTAGGGCCATTATCTCCTAAATGAAAGTTTGCTCATAAGCAAGGAAAATGGATGACATGGGGATAGGGTGTAAATTCTTTGGTAGCTGCAGTATTTTGTTTTAAAGCTGGCCAAAAGCTAAATAATATGCATGATAGGATTATCTAAGGAAATCTGTAAATTAGTAATATTACTAATTTTTCTACTAACTCCGTCCCCTGCTCCTGCCACCGCATTTTTCCTCAGATAAAGATGTTTTTAATAAATCACTAGCAGTCATGTATTAAACTACATGTAGGTTCTGAAAATATGCTGTGTGAAGAAAAGTGAGAAATAAAACATGTACCTTTTGAAATCATGTAATATAGAAATAAACTAGTTTTCCTGAAAATGTAGTACTTCAAAAATAGTTAGTTTTGATTGTGTGTAAGTTCTTATTTTGTTCTTTTGGTATTTGTAATCTGCTTTGGGTTCATCAAGATCTGAATTTTAATGGTACTGAAAAACTACTTCAGGGAACCAAAGCGGAATGGTTCCCTTGTGATGATGGAGATTGTGAATTTTGATAGGGGATTTCGAACATTGTTTGGTAAAAGAAATTAAGATTGTTACTCTCTGTTCCTGGGTGTGTGAAACCCATATTAAAGTCAATTCTCCAGCAGTGCTGAAGATTGCAGAGTTAAAAGAAGATTGGCAAAGTATAGGAGAGAGGAGGATCCAGAGTGCACAGCCCCAACATCCAGTGACACACATCAGAGATGCCAGAGCTGTTGCTGGGCCAGTCTTGTTCACCCAGAGGTCTTTATGGACATAGGAATTCGAGTCTAAAAAGTGCCTTCAGCTGTGCTGATATGGTACCTGAGCTAGTAAGTGTTGTACTTTGTGAATAAGAAAAGCAAGAGTGAAACACAAGAGGGGCTCTGGGAGTAAGAAGGTATCTAGTTAACGCTGATTCTCTCAGCTCAATAAGTGGCGAGAAGACAGATGGAGGAGGAAGATGTGTAGTGTTGCCACTCCCTGTTGTGAAAAAGTAACATAGCTGTTTAGAATCATAGAATCATAAAATTATTAAGGTTGGAAAAGACCTCAAGGATCATCAAGTCCAACCCAACACCACCTAACTCACTAAACCATGTCCCTAAGCACCACATCTACACGTTTCTTGAACACCTCCAGGGATGGTGACTCCACCACTTCCCTGGGCAGCCTGTTCCAATGCCTGATCACTCTTTCAGTGAAGNCGGCTTCACCAGTGCCGAGTACAGGGACACAGTCACTTCCCTGGTCCTGCTGGCCACACTGTTTCTGATACAGGCCAGGATGCCGTTGGCCTTCTTGGGCACCTGGGCACACTGCTGGCTCATGTTCATCTGGGGTCGACCAGCACCCCCAGGTCCCTCTCTGCTGGGCAGCTTTCGAGCCACTCTCCCCCGAGCCTGTAGCGTTGCAGGGGGTTGTTGTGACCAAAGTGCAGGACCCGGCACTTGGCTTTATTGAACCTCAATGGGATTGTAAGTTGTTAGAAGTATAACCAGACCAAGAGGGCTGCTATTGGATCTGAGTGTGCAAAATCAATAGTTTTAAATTTGCAAAAGGTACATTTTTTTTTTATTTGTCATTGAGGTTCTAATTGGGAAAAAATATAAATTTAGCTAAAAGAGATGAAACTTTGGAAAATGAGAAGGAAATTTTTATGTTGATACAATTCTAAACTGTTAAAAATTGTAGCATTTTAGTGTGAGTACTTCCCCTTTATCATTCCCAGTTCATCAAGAAGCTACCAGAGAGGATTTTTTTTATAGAGTGTACATTGCATTTCTTAAAATATTTTTGCTTGTACAGCTTGAAACTGAAATAGCTTGTATTTTTCTTTTTTCATTTGTTGCAGGAATCGTGCTTAGCAATTTCCTACTCTTATCCTAAGACACCAAAACTTTATGATCACACAGAAGCGTATCTTGGCCACCTCAGTGACTTTGCTGAAAGCAGATGTATCTCTGGGGTTCAGGCTTGTTTGTGATTAAGCAGAACGTGAGCAGTGTTTTCAGGATCAGGATTCTGGCCATAGCTAGAATTTGGGCTTACCATCTTACTATCATTTGCATCTCTCTCTCTTCATGTCTCAATGTATTTTAATGCTAAAATAGAAGGGTTTTCTTACATTTTTTTGTGTAAGATGATCTGGAATTTAGTATCAAGGCATTATGGTAATTATTTCAAATATAAAGAACAAGCATGTCACTCATGTTCTGCTTAGCAGCTACGTAATCTGAGCAAATATTTAGTCTTCCTGATAATTTCAGTGCGTTTTCATTAGAATTTTAAGGATGCAAAACTTGGCAGGAAATCATTATGATGTGAAACTTTTCATTTCAAGAGGAAAATGCTTGTAATGCCAGTAGTTTCTAGGTTTAGCACTCTACCAGTGACAATTTTTTTAATGTGTGCGATACAGCTTGTTGCTGTGGAAGGTGACGTAAATTCCCTAACTGATGGAACGTTTATGAACAGTAGTAGTATTAGTAGGAAAACCTAAGAAAAAGGTTTAGTAAAGCTTAAAGGGCAGCTTTTTTCTTTTTCTTCTCCTGATAAACCCATCAGCTCAG
This sequence comes from Syrrhaptes paradoxus, assembly GCA_013400615.1. NCBI lineage: Eukaryota > Metazoa > Chordata > Aves > Pterocliformes > Pteroclidae > Syrrhaptes > Syrrhaptes paradoxus. Next base: position 2,568 of record VZTO01024331.1, on the reverse strand, counting down.
AAGGAGGGCGGAGGAGTAGAATTGCTCATTGGGGTCATCTTACATTGACAGTACAGGGTAACTTAAATATTCGCTTAATCTGTTCCTGTCCTCGTGTGTGTGTTGTTGCTGTATGAACATAGCTGTGTGCAATGCATTGGATATGTAATTATTTTTAGTGAAAGAGAACTTGGTTTTTTTTTAGAAAAAAAAATTCATGTATTTCCCCAGTGTCTAAATTATGTGGGGTATGGAAATTGACAGCAAATTCTGAAGGCAAACCACATTTTGGGTTGCTTTGGTTGGTGATAGATTGTTTTTCAAGTTTAGCTTTGGCAATCCTTAGAGTGAAAGCTAGTTAAATTGCTGATTTTATGCTAATACCTTTAGTGTAGTAACTCAGGAGGTGGGTTCGTTCTTTCTGCTTTCTGGATTTTTTTTTTCCCCCGAAATACGTTAAAGCTTTTAACTTGTGATTTCTGCTCGCGACTGGAGTGAGGTCAACAGAGAAGTCTGAATACCCCAGACTGATGCAAGCAATAGGCATTTCTTGCACATCAAATCTCAGTGAAGATTTTTTTTGAAGCTTTATCAAATGTGTCTTTTGAGTTCTTTTTTCTGGTGCTTCCTTTTACTGAAGGATAATAGTTTTAATAGTAGCACACAAGCGTCTCAAATTGCCTCAGTTTTTCTTTCCTCTTCACAAGTTTTCGCTGTTGCTTTTTTTTTTTCCCAAGGAAGTTTGTCAGACCTCTGCCACATCAGAGAATTCTCTTGAGCAAGATCTTAATTTGAACATGTTCCTTTTCATCACATGCTGTTTCATTATCATTTCACACGTCACAATGTAACTTAACAGTGGTAAAATTGAGCTGGTCTTTACTGTCCACTTCTAGAAGTCTGATGTATGTTGGTTGATTGACTGGGTATTTATTTAGTATGGATATTAGTGCACAAGGAATAGGCTTACAACATGGTTGGTTTCCAAAGCAAGGCATAAAGATTTCAATGTGTATTAGTATAAGAATAAAGGTATTCTCAAAATTTAGCCTTTGTTCTGAGATGTAAGGCATTATAGCAAACCTACAGAGTATCTTCTAGTTTCTGTTTCTTTAAAAAGCATTAAAAAGGCTTCATATTGTTTTGTGTTGTCTGCAATAACCGCCTTCATCTTTTTCTGCAGTTAGCTCAACATGTGTGCCCCTCCTACAGCAGGCATGCCTAGTTTTTCGATGGAATTCCTTTTTAGTGAGTGTCCTGTTGACAGACAATAATAATAAGGAAAAGTGGTGATCTCATTATTCTAGTAAAAAGCTCTTAATTGTGTTGTAAAGGATCTTAAAAGATAATCTAGTTCCAACTCCCCTGCCATGGGCAGGGATACTTTCCACTGGATGCAGTACTCTGGATGGGATCTCACAAGAGCAGAGCAGAGCATAGGGACAAAATCACCTCCCTTGACCTGCTGGCCACGCTTCTTTTGATGCAGCCCAGGGCACAGTTGGCTTTCTGGGCTGCAAGCACACATTGCTGGGTCATATTCAGCTTCTCACTAAACCTAGTTCCTGTTCAGATTTGGAAAATAGGTAGTTTGTATTGCATACTGGAATTGAAAAATTTATGAATTTACAGAGCAAGAATATTATGTTACTTATTTTGAGGAAGTTTCTCCTTTTCAGGTAGTGTTGCATACTACTTAATTCTTCTGACTTGAATAGCTGACTTGTTAACAAGCTGAGTAAAGTATTCAGATGATTAAAAGAGATCTTTCTGAGGTTCCCATATGGTCAACCTGCCGCTATTCCTTCCCCAAACCTGAAAAACCAAGATGCTTCAAATGAGGACAAAGAAATAATGGCATTCATGTTATCTTGGTTTTGTGGAATAGTGAATATTAGATAAGTTATAGCATGAGGATGACTTCTGTTGAAACCTCTTATTTGAAAGATGCAAGAGGTATTATCACTGAGCAATGTGATAACTCTCCTTTTCCAGCCAGGGTTTTGGAGATGGGCTTGTTCCCTGCTGGCTCCTGGCAGGGAGTTCATAGTTGCTTTATGCTTTCTAAAGTAATTCTTCTCCTCTTCGAGACTGGGCACTGATGGTCTCTGTTTAAGTTGAAGGAAGCCTCAGGAATTCAAGTTCCATGCCATGTTAAGGTCTCTGTTCTATAATGGTTTGTGTTGGCACTGTTTCACTGATAAGTTTGCGACTCATATGGGTTTTCTGAAAGAGGGCAGCAATTCGGGTAGTCCGGCTGAAAGTAAATACAGTTTGCAATCTAGGCGGTAATAATTATTAAAAGCAGCATAGAATATCTAAAAAGCTCTTCATGTTTTGGAAGGTTCAGGAGAGTTAACTCTTATCTGTCATTTATAATGGAAAGGTTTGTCTACTTCAGAGATACACATGGCAACATTCACAGACATCCTAAAATCTCTGCTGTTTTTTCAGTGGTTTTGTGTATAATTTTAGGATTCTGTAATCATTATGAGCTTTGGAACACTTTGCTTAAATTTGTCGTAACAATTGACTTGGTGTGTCATATTTACAGTAATTGCCCTAGGTGAATACAGAATCACAGAATGT
>VZTO01024325.1:0-14138 GCA_013400615.1 Syrrhaptes paradoxus | reverse complement strand
CAAACCAGTCTATTATTCTATGATATTATTAATACATTACTAAAAAGTGGTGACAACACTGAAATGTAGTTTCTCCTGCACTGATGTGTACCTCGTATCAGTAAAGACTACTTGGAGAGGTTGCTGCTTCTTTCTATCACTAGCCTTTTGCACTTCAGAGTACCTTTGAAAATGCAGTCTTCACTTTTCATGCTGCAGAGCCACTATCAGTTTAGTGCTAGCTTAATTCAGCAGTTTTTGGAACCATAGCATGAGTCTACAAGAAATCAAAACCAAGCACATTAAAACCAGGTTAGCAGAGAGGAGAAGGAACTCAACAGCAGTTGGCAGGTCCATCTCATAAAAATGCAATCTGTACTGCAAACAAGCTCCTCTCATTTCTTGTTTTATGTAGCAGTGAATTCTTTATCTAATGTACTGCTATATCCACTCACTCTAATGATTTGCATAACTTCATCTATTCTTCAGAAGATTTTTAACTCGTAAAAGATGGAGCTAACGCATAGGCTATTTAAGTCAGCTATGAAAAAGTAAAACTCTGTGCTGTGTCTTTGAGTCCATTGTTTACGAATGAACACAGTCATTTACTCCTTGCATTGATTGATGAAATTCTTTGTCCTTGTTGCTTCTGGTATACAGAGAAAATTCTGCCATTATTGGTGCTAAAATGAAGTCATGATTCTAAATGGAATTATCAATAAAGATGCTAAGAAAGGCTGATTGGAAACTCTGGCAAAATTTACCTGTGTTAGCCACCAGCTGAGCTTTGGCAGTAGAAAACTGCCTTTTTTGACCTTGCCTTCATTTGCAGCATTGATGGCTGTTGAAATTCTGTGTTTTTGGAGGAAAGTTGCAGATCTGAGTAGTGAAGTGAATCATCTGACACATGGATAGAAATACGTTTTGCATTTTGCTAATCACAGGCTAACAGTTCTACTAATTCGTTGGTTTTTTTTCTGCTCCCCCTCCTCCAGATTGAGCAAGAGCGGATTGACAAAATCTGGCCAAAGCTTCGAGTGCTCGCTCGCTCATCTCCCACGGACAAACACACTTTGGTAAAAGGTGCGTGCAGTCTGCCTTCGTGTGTGTGTGTTATTAATCCCAAAATTATTGAAGTATACTTGGCACATCATCTGTGTTGTAAAAATTTTACTGTTACAAATAAATCCTAGTTGTTGCCTTCAATTGCACATCTATACATGATGCAAGGAAGTTTTCTCAGTGCTCAGAGAAAACTCTCGTGTTTGCATTCTACTTGAGCCTTCAAATGGAGAATAATAGGAAACTGATTTGCAGGACTGACAGAAATACCAGTAAGATGTCAGGCAAGGAAATGTAGCCAGTCTCCTATTTGCTTTGTGACTTTTCATTGGACTAGAATGAGGCCCTAGCTGGGAAGAGAAAATATGTGTTTGCTGGTCAGAAGGAAAATACTGTTGAGAAAGAGCTTGTTCTTCATATTAACAAGAGGGGGCATAGATTTTGCAGTCTCTGCCTGTACCTCTTTATGTTATGAAGAAAACAGGAACAAGCTCATTTAGAGTAAATCAAGTCACTCGAGTGCATCTGTTCTCCCACAATTATTTTTAAAGGGTATTCCAAGATAAAAAACTTTCCATGTTACAAAGCAGTTACTGGAGATCATGTAACTAGGAGCTGCCCTCTTTAGCATTATGTGAATGAGACATGTATTTTAACCCAATGCCGTTTTTCTGTAGGCTCACTAATTGTATGATTTGCATTGGCTTCCTTTAGATTTCTGGCCATATTTTGAGAGTCTGTTTTTGCCCTATAAAAGCTGCACCATACGGTCTATAAAAGAGAGATTTGTTTGCAGTTTTCTGTATAAAGCCTTTTTCATATCTGTACCTCACACTTCCTGAAAACTTGAAATCTTATTCTGTTGACTTTGAAGCTCGCACTTAAAAGACAGCTGATTAAATCAGAAAATTTCTGATCAGGAGTAACATAATTTTTGGCCATGATAAGATGGGGAGCCGGCGCAGGCAGAAACCCTGTTGGCAGATGGCTGGCTTCCTGATGAAAAAAGAACTGGATTATTTTGCTAAGGCCCTAGAAAGTCTGGAGAGACTCTTAGCAATTCTTGAGGAGCTAAAGTTGAGGATAAGACCCAGCTGCTTAGTTGTGTGTTTTCAGCTGTTTGACTACTTAAATAATAATTCACATGTAGGTGGGAAATAATTTCTATATCCATCCTTTTGGTATGGCAAGATTGTATTGATATGACTCCATACACGACTGATTACAAAGGGTTTTGAGCGGTATGTAATTTTTTTAAAATGCCTAAATGACTTAGAGCAAAAGTTCCATTGTGAATGTGAAGATTGGATCAGTTGGGTCCTTTGGGATTGAGACCAGTGTATGTGAAGAGTGCTGGAAGCATGGATCATTCAGGAGAAGTAAGGTATCTTGTAAGCCCTGCACAAGACGGGGCAGCTGGAGACATACTGCTGTCACTCACCCTCTCCAGCCGCTGTTCAGACCAGTGGGCTCTGAAGTGGGGTGCACAAATGTCAGGGACAATCCGCTGGGATGCAGGAAGAAAATATTTTTTTACCATTATTAAACAGAAGACTATTTTAAAAATACTGTTTATTTCATCTCTATCTCATCCTTTTCTAATGTATGTTTTATAATGTATCTAATACATTAGTAGAGTAGTACATATGTATAATTTATAAATAATGTACATATTTTTGGGGTGTGTGCTCAAAAAGGTTTTACAGATGACTGTTCATGACTGAAAAGGTTTGGAGAGGAATGGTTTGGACATCGTTATTAGCTCCATAGTTCAGTATTAAACCAGCACAAAGTTAGCTGAAGTCTCCTCACTTCCCTAGGGCATATAAAATATTATCTTAGAGCTCCTAGAGAACATGATCTGTACAGCCTAATAGTTTATTTGTTTCAGAAGCACACAACAATTTGTGTTTCATTAAGTGGATTAAATAAGTCCCTTGGGAGTACTCATTTGAATCATTCAGGATTTTCCCTTAAGAGGAAAATGAAACCTTTGCCAGAGAAAATGAAATCAATAAAGAGCTGAAGAAAAATAAGCAAAAAATTATTGATGTTTTATAGCATATTCACTTTGACAGTCCAAAAGATATTTGCTTCTACTGAATGCCTTATGCAAATAATGCAACTCAAGTTTTAAAGAGGTGACAAGGTCAAATGATAGAGCAATTAACTAACAAAGTTCAAGAACAAGTCTGTGGAAAATCATGATGGAATTTTTTGGCTGGTAATACTCCAAGGGCCATTAAAAGTTACAAGAAACTACTTAAATGTTCACTAGTTTTGGGCCTCTTGTTAGAAGGTTATGTTTTTCTCAGACACTTGAGGGTTCAAGATTTTCTCTTCTTTGATGTATTCTATCTGCTCTAGGGTAAAAACACACATCACAAAATAAACTTCTTTATAGTTAATTTTTAATGACATACAGCTGCTGGAGGGAATATTTTTTTTCTCCTTAACACAGCACAGTCCCATCCAGAAAAAAGATTATTTTTATTTTGCATTTTTGTTTTTACTACTGCTAAGGGACTAGAGAAAGGCATGGTTCAGCATTTTAGGCCAGGCAGACAAGTTTCTCTCAAATATTTATGGCTTTGAAGTAGAGGTAGATTGGGGAAAAAAAAAGTCAAAATGGTTTATCATCACAAACTGTTTCAGTGAAACAAAAATGTTAGACATCTCAATCCAACTGCAATGCAATTTCTTATGGATTTTATGACATCCATTAATATTATTTCGTATTTTTTACCCTATTTCCAAGTATAACAAATAAAAATAAATATAGTTTATACTGATGTGTCCTTATAATATTATTGCTGAAATACTTCAATATTGTCATATTGTTTTTTAAAATACTGTGGGAAGCAACTGTTTAGTACTGATGGGAAATACCATAATCTTCTTACCAGAAGGTATAGAGAAGATCAAATCAATATTTAGTTTACCAGTGAAAGAAGCTGTGCTTTAAAATATGTTTAAATTAGGCTGGAATTATTTTCCTGTGATATTGAAAACAGCTCTTCTATTCTCATGTAAGGCTAATTTATTAACAAGCAGAAATAGAACTTTAAAGAATAAAAGATGTTTAATAATTACCCTTAATTACTAAAATATTTCAAATATTATTGCATGACCTCCTTAATTTGGACATGCCATGAGACTAAGAATAATAAAAATATAGAAAAGTGTATTAACTGAAATGTTGAAATTAAATACCATCATGTTGCAAGTGGTTTTTATTTCCATTTGAGAGAAAATTTTAATATAAATTTTTATTCAAATTCATATGAAGAGATATACAGAAAGTTGACCTGTTCCACAATGTAAAATTGAGCTTCAACCATCTCTTCCCTGAAGCGAAGAACATAAAGATAGTTCAAAGGAAGCGGGAGATATGCTGCATTTGAACCTAGAGTTTACACTCTGTAAATACCACTTAGGTCCCTGCAGTGTGTATTAAGTGTAACTTTGTGGGAGGCACTCATGCCTTCAAGGGTCCCCTTCAGAGTTTCAGTCCTGTAATAGAAATCACATTGGTGGTGTGTGCTTAGGACAGAGACCCACGTGGTTTAGCCGGGTTCTTCTCTGCCATTCTAACGTCAGGAACTGTGTGGAGCCCTCGTCACGTAGCAAGTGCCAGTGCTGTCTGGGCTGTTAGCTATGACACCTGAACCTTTATAGCTCTATTCCTGCACATACTTAAGCATGTAACTAACATGAATTTAAACTTTCTCTTTCAGGCAGATTTTCTAAATTCTTGCTAAATTAACAGGGATCTTCAAAAAGTTTGAAAGTATTAAAAACTAATTTGAACAGAACATGCCTATGAAAATACATTACTGCATCTGTCAATGTTTAGCTTGTCAAAGAAATATAAATATGTATAAGCACATGGGATGATCAACTTTCCTGAATTAGTGCGCATCTTTGAAATGCTCTGCTGTAGCTAAATTTTTCCTGTCTGCCTGTTTTATCAATTGAAACAAAACGAAATATCTAACCAGGTTTTTACTTATACGACTCTAAGGGTTACAAAGCAAGTAAGAATTGTTTAAATAAAGCGACATTTGCTGTGCAATAAAGGGAGAACCTGAGGCTATACTTGATGTTTTTGATCTGAGCCATGGATACATATAATTCCATGTAACAGAAATGGAGGAGATGTTATTGGTTAATACTCTCATGTTATTATCCCAAGTGGATTTGATTTAACGTTTGCTTAATATTAGATGGGAGGAAGGTGGCAGATACAGGATATATTTCACTTTCAGCTCTGTACGCAGTGCTGGTGCCTTTTACAGAAAGCTTGTTCATATAGTGCCCCTCTTGACGGCTGTACGTAGTTGTTTTAAATATGATCTTTTCCCTCGGCAGAAACAAGCTGTTTGTGCTGAAAGGCTTATGCAAGCTACATGACTCCTCCCCAAATTCCTGCAGCATCAGTGGAATCTGTGTGTGGAACACACTGTAGGCTGTGAATATTCTAGGTGTATTCCTGTGGCTGTTGAATAAAATTCTTTTTGACAGAGGGAAGTCATGGCCAAACAGCTTAAGATGAGGGAATAGACCAATGGAACAGTGAAGGTTGTTTTGGGAGGAACCTTTGCTGAGTTTTAGGAATTCCCGCGCTATACCTTGCAAACCAGTTGTTATTAAAATACTTATGTAAGCATTCAACCGGAGTAAAGCAGCTTATTTTGAAGAAATTTCCTGGCTGTTAGACATGACTAATTAATACTAACGTTTCTTTTTAGCTGTTATTGAATGAGTGGAAAGACCAGTGAATGTTAAAGAAAGGGGCATTCTCTTCATTGGCAGTCTGTCAGGTCACGCCCTTATTCAGAAGTTTCACTGAAGCAGTTGTTCTCCACAGCTCAGGATTGCAGAGGGAGAACCCTTCCTAGGCGTCCTCCTTCTGTTTGGTCCCCTTACACTTTGTAAATTCTATAAGGATGTATTCCTTATATGGAAGAAAATTCTTGTGGTGAAAACACAACAAAATTATATCAAAGAAAGAAAAAAGTAGAAGGAAATGCAGCTAGGAAGGAGGCAAGTGCTGGGAAGAATTCAACCAGTCTCAAATGTGAGGAAGGGAGAAGGAGGAACAGATGACAAAGAGCATGTGGAAGTTAGAGAGCATAAGTATAGCTATGATAAATCCCCTGAATCCCGAATAATCCCTACTGCTCCATTTTAGAAATTTGTCTTGATGTACAAATCAAAGTTCTGCAAAGATCTTCTCTCTTCTATGAGTAGCACTGAAGGCCATCCCCATACTGCTGTGCCATGCATAGACATATTTCTGATGACACTAGCAGTGGTCACTGCGATGGACGTGTGTGGCTGAGATGCTGATGGTACCCAAGACCATTTTATCTCTGTTTTTCCATGACTGCTCATTATGAATTTCTGTGCTCTGCAGGGTGTTGGGCTTATCCCAGCTGCATAGTTTGCTTTTAGGGATAAAACCTTGTGAACAACTATTAAGCCTTGTAATGCCTTAGCTGCATCCAGCAATGGCTGATGCAGGGCAGCCGGGCAGCAGTCAGAGCACCATCTATACCTATGAGGAGGTCATTTGTTGGAGACTCTTCAACTTGATTTGGGATGTGCGCCCATTTGGAATCCAGTTGTGAGAGGATGCTATCTGCCTGTTCGGAGCAGTTAATACCATGATGTGTCAGAGATTTTAACAATTTTTTTTCAAACTATTAATTTAACATCAAAGGATGTGTTAATAACAAGAGGGGAAAACCAAGATAAATGCTTTTAACACTAATGGCATCTGATGTTCCTGTTTATTTGATAATACCAAACGCAAATCACTCCAACAAATTGAAAGCTCTAATTATAAGATCTTATCAGAATAATGTGCCATTTATTGACTTCATACATCTGATGGAAAGTGAATAGGTTTTTTTTTTCTGATTTTCATAAGTCAAAAATACAGGACACTAACTGCTTCCATACTGCACTGCTATCTTCTGGGTGGCTGATAAGCCTGAACATTGCCAAGAGGCAGCTACTGCTCCATAATCTGCAATTTCCTATTTCTGGTTAGTTATCTGATATGTGAATTATTTTTTTCCAGAGTAGAATGAAAGCTTTTCACACTGGGTATGTTTTGATAATTGTTTTTAGAGGTTATGACTTTGTGCAAAATGTGTTGGCAAAAGGAATTTTGTCATTTTTTTCCCCCATAAATTATTAATATGGAGAGGTGTTCTTGTATCCTGCACAACAATCCTGAATTCTGGACTAATATTCAAATGGAGTCTGACATGGAAATAAAAATATGAGTGGAGAATGATCCTCATCCTATTAACAAACAAGGCTTTTTCTGTAACTTAGAAAAATTCTTTATTCTTTTCTTCACTTTCCCCATCTGCATAAGCTGGAAATACTTCCCTGCAGACTAGTTGCGTGAAACCTGATTCACCAAGTGAAAAGTGCTTTATTTTCTCAAGTGATCTCAAAATTAAAGTAGGAATTATTTTATTATGTCTATTTATTAAAATGTTTGGCAGAATTTAAAGAATTATTTTATCTTCTTAATCATTGTTTGGCAGAATTGAAGATGTCTATAAAAATGCTAATTTGGCTCCAGCTTAATAAAATTCATCAATGGCATTTGCTATCTTCAGGTTAAACTGATTGCCAGAAGACGTCTCAGTAAAGCAGATATTGCGGTTCAGTCTCAGTTTAGGAGAGCTTTGGCAAATCCTTTCCATTGATTTTTAATCAGAGAGCTGGGCTGAAATTGGTTTATTGTTACACATAATTTTGAATAGTAGGAATCTTCCAAAATAACACAATGAGCTGATCTCATTCCCTTTGAAGTCTATGCAAGTTTTGTTGATGTTTTGATGATGCAAGATCAGACCTTTCCATGTAAATTCTAGTAGTGATGTCTAAAAGGTATAGTAGAGATGACACTGCTTTCATTATTCTTTTCCTTAAAAATCAACTCTGTTAATCTCTGCAAGATTGGTGTGGTATTATGTAGTCTATATTACACGCACCCTGCTGTTTTTTTAGAGGGAAGTTTTATCTTGCTAATTCTTTTCTATATTGGCATGTATCCACACACATACGCATTTTTTTTGCAGGTATTATTGACAGCACCCAGGTGGAACAGAGGCAGGTTGTAGCTGTGACGGGTGATGGAACCAATGATGGACCAGCACTGAAAAAGGCTGATGTTGGCTTTGCAATGGTATCATCTTGAGCATGTTCATTGATATTTGTGTCATTATAAATTTGCTGTAAGAGGTTTTTCATTCATTCAGTGTTGAGAAAGTTGCTTAGTTATTACTTGTCAGTGAAGCAAGATATTAGAGGAGGGGAATTATGTTGCTTCAGAATCCTTTCATTTACTATGGTAGATTCACTGGCATTGCGTGGTTTGGTACTTTTTCAATATTTTGTCTAAGGTAATTATTAGCTATATGCAGGATCCTGTGCCAGTACAGAAAAATGAATTTTGCTCGTCACAACAATGGAGTACTATTTTGCTTTGGTAAAATTCATTACTAAATGTAAAGATGTAAAGATGTCTTCCCAACGTACTCTGAAGACATTAATATAGTAGACTATATATTAAGATACGTAATTTTAATTTTAGCTAGCAGTTCTGTTAATGTATATTAATAAAATATCATCGGTGATAAAAATAGCTCAGATCAGTAGTCATTAAGCTGATGATTTAAAACACTCAAAACTATCATCACGTGAATTCCACTGCTATCAACTCCCTTCTATGCATCCTTAATTGCTTTCAAAATAGGCCAAATTAGCCAACTTCCCAGCAAATTAAAAATGAAGAATATACTCGGCAGTCGCTGTTGCTATGCTGGGGAGTCTTTCTATAACCGTGGACTTTGAATGAGTATGAGGATTTGTATTCTAACCGTAAATGTACTTTCCAGTAGGTTATTTTATTCACAATTAATTTTTCCAGGGTATTGCTGGCACAGATGTTGCAAAGGAAGCCTCAGATATCATCCTAACAGATGACAATTTCAGTAGCATTGTGAAGGCTGTAATGTGGGGACGTAACGTCTATGACAGTATCTCCAAGTTCCTGCAGTTCCAGCTCACCGTTAACATTGTGGCTGTGATCGTGGCTTTCACCGGCGCATGCATTACCCAGGTAAGGTTAACTTCAGGAGCTGCTTAAAGTATGGGGCCAAATCCTGCCAAGCTACATTTTCTTTTAAGTAACCGTGGCTTCCATTTGATTCGTACTTTGTCCAACAGAAAGTATGCTTTCTGAAATTCTTCTGAACATTGCAGTGTATATAGGATCAAGCTGCTAAAGTTAAATAGCTGTTTACGTAAGGAAGTGTACTAATCCATCTTCTCCTTGAAGTAAATTGCTTTCAGGAGCTGCTAATTTTTGTGCTGCCTCCATGCCGCTGCCTGTTTTTGATTACATATTATTGTCATGACTGGGCCTGTGAAGACAGGACAGAAAATGTCAGGGACTGGGAGAAGGAAGAGGTTATGTGACTTTGTCTCAGAATCCCTCTCAGAATATTTCACTATTAAATATCTATTGCTTGATGGATTATGGAATGGGATTATTATTTTCAAGAGAGCAGTACTGACACACAGAAGTAATCCCATCAGGGGAACTTTTTGACTGATAATTATTTCTTTTTGCTTTCAGGCAATTCCTTTTAATTTCAGATGCAAATGACAAACCAATTAAGTGACACATATGGTTAAACTTTGATTTCTTTTTGTCTCTCTACATTCATTGCAATCCTGATGTATGTGCAACGTATCTGGGTCTTTTACAAAAAGCATATGTAAAAGCAAACCACATTTTTTTCTCTTCAAATTACTACATTATTAAAGTTTTCTTTTCCTTAGAAACAAATCAGGATGTATTTAGTACTGTATGAGGTTTTTGTCCTCCCTTAGAAAATAGCAAAATGTGTTTTTTTAGTGTTGTCATTCCTTACAATAATGTTTATTTCAGATGCTGCGGACATGTGCTGTTACAAAATCCCTCCTTTGATTGAGACACACCATGGGAAAGCTGATGCTTCCCTCTGTTGTGCATCATACAGATGCACATACCTGTTTCAGCAGGTAAATTTCACCCCCTGCAAACCTGAGCAAAACAATGAATAAGTCATTAGCTCTGCTCCAGGCTAAACTTACATTGTAATCATGGAACTGATACCTGAAACCAGGAACGCAGGTACCTTTTTACAAAACCATTAAGTGAAACTTCTCCTAAGCCCTGACTGACATTTAGAGGCCTTTTCTGTACTGCACAGGAGCAGTCTGCACGCTCCCAGCTCCTGCCAGCAGCATGCAGCAGCTGGGTAGATACAACTGTCAGCATTTAACATGAGGCTGGTGCTAGGGCTGGGACTCGCAGAGAATTTGAAGCAAGTAGAATATAACTACTTTATTCTGTACAAAGGAGGCACTGAAACTTCATTAGTTTTCCAAGAAGTAAAAACTGCGAGCTGCTAAGCACTAGATCCCTACCCCACTGCCTCTGCGTCCTGATGATGCCTGGTTGTCACAGCTGTTTGTGCTGAGGGACAAAATCACTGATGTTGAGGCAGAAGCTGGATAACTTTTCCTTTTCCCTTGAGAAATTTTCCCAAGTATATTCAGAAAATGTGTAGATGTGAAGTGATTGCTGCTAGTAACAGAAGGGATGTGAATGAGGACTAGAAGTCTGGAAGGTCAATCTTCCTGGATTTTTATCAGTGGTACAAAGCCATGTAGGGAAAAAGTGCTAACAGCAAGGTGGTAACAATAACAGAATTGGAACTGAGGCAAGTGCTTCCTTTTAAGACTCAGTTTTATAGACATACAGTCACTGCCTACTATCATTTATTTAAGATTTTTTTTTTTTTGGTTTAGTGTCCAGCATTTTTTCAATTGCTTTCTGAAAGCATGACAGGAAATTACATTCTATTTGTTATCTAGGGAATTTCTGGTTTACTCTTGCAGAGGTTAAACATCATTGAATCAGAGCAGACCATTTTAAATCAAGTCTAAGTGCATGTGCAGGGTATTATCAGTGCAAGCATATTCTCCTTTCTAATTCTGGAACTTTCTTCATCCTTTGAACCATTCCATTGGCTTCTAGAAGGATTCAGATCAAGCCTAGTGCTTTTACATTGCCCCAACTGTCTGTAAGACCATCCCTGAGCCTGTCAAGTCTATTGTCCCTGTTTACAGGTTTTAATATCCACCAGCTAGAATTCCTGTATTTCTGTCCAAATAGATTCTTATGCACTTTTTAAATTTGTCAGTAAAAATGCAAATCCAAAGGAAGAGGTCTGAAAGGAGCTACAATTGAAATTGTAGGAAAAGGCAGCAGTTATTTCCATTGCAGTTCTGTTTACATTCAACAGCCTGACTGCTCATAATCTCAAGTAGCTCTCAGTTCTGGCTCATTCAAGAAGGATCCTGCCTTACGAATGAATATTATTGTGTTAGGCTTTGATTCAACGTCTCTAGCCAGTGAAAGGGCATTATGTTTGTTTGGCTCAAAAGCTTTACTAAAAATTACACTTGAAGACATACTGTACCCTTTGGTTGCTATGAAAATAGCTCTGGCACAAAATGCAGGAATACACTAAAAAAATCCTGCATACAACAGGCTAGGTGCACACACAGAGATTGAAGTCTGCAAAACTGTATGCACGTCTTAAATTACTATTTTGACTGAAACATTTAAGTTCTTACCAAACAAATGAAGCTAAAATCTGTAGTTTCTAAAAGGCAACACAGCTTTCTGTGACTCTCAAAACTACTAAAAGAAGGACTGCATTGGGCTGAATTTTCCTTTATTTTTAGGTAGTCAGTTTGGCTTTCTTTGACACACAGAATATAATTTTAGTCCACAATTAATATTCAGGTTAATGAATATTGCACAGGCTACTCTTGGTGAGGTTTCATCAAATCTAGAATGAGAAAAATTCTATGTAGGTAGTAACGTTTCTTTCATGCTTCTTAATGTCACCTCCCAGCGATTCAGAACCAGTATACTGGGCTGCTTTGAGTACGAAGCTGCTATTATGCTCACCTGCTCTGTTTGGTGTTTCTGCTGTTTGTGCTTAAAGGAAGTACAAAAATAATAAAATCTTTGTTTTGACTATTTTTTTTAACATTTGACTTGTGCTTTGCAACTACATAGACTTAATTTTATTCATTCTTGATCCTGCAATTGCATGGGTGTGCGTGTAAATATGTTTATGTGGTCATATCACTGCAGGACTCCTCGTGAAACCACAGCAGCCCTGTATTAATGAAAGGGTCCAACTGTGTGAGTACTATAATAAGTGAAACTAGACCTCCAAGGAGCACCCAGAGAATGCATTGCCAAGCAGGAGCTGGCTTGTTTGGTCCAGAGCACCTTAGGAGTGCCATGGAGAGGCTTAAGAAAAATATTAGGTAGAACCTGTGATCTTTATTGGTCATTTTAATAATCTGCTGGGTTTTTTTCCCCCTCAAATACATAAATAAAACCTGTGTCTGCCAGTTCCACTTCAGGGAACTACTGTTTAGCTTAATTCTGTTAATTTTAGGCAAATATTATTTTATTATTTACCTTCCCAATGGCCTCCTTCAGCAGTGGGCTATTAAAGAAGTATTATGCAGACTACATGTGACCAATGCAAATATTCTCTGTCATGGGTCCCAACACAAAGTCATGTTAAGGGGACAGAAATCATATTCTAAGCAGCATAGGAATTACAGATGCAGTGTCACCTCTAAGCAAGCTGAGCGCAGCTGCTGCCAAAACTAAGCTGACCCTCACAGGGATCTAACCTACACTGGCCCCAGTTTCAGTTTACAGCAGCTAAATGTATAAAACAAAAGTTGTGAATTTTCAACTAATTGTGAACTTCTGTGTTGTGATTCTATAATAACATAAGGCACTCTGAGATCTAGGTCATACAAGAAAACCAAGCTTAAATAAGCCTCTTGGTTAAAAGCTGAATCAGGATCCCTTGCTCTGTGGCTGCATGGGGGCTCTTACTGGTGTCCAGTGTGTGCATAGTACCCCCGATGAGATCACAGCTATTATTTCTGGTAGTCCCATGTCTGTGAAGTTTGGGTGGCACGATGCAACTGAGTTGTATTAATTAATCTTATCTTTTAATTGATCTAATTAATTTTCCTCTTGCTTCCTTCTCTCTGTGTTTCCCCATGCATGCTTTTAAAATGAGCAGGGTGTGGTCATCTTGACCAGTTTGCATGTAGTTGTCCTTTCTGTTTAGCAACCATTATTTCATAATTTCTTTTTCCAGTGGATTTATGAGATACAAAGTGTTATATTCTGACTTCATTCTTAGGATAACATTTTTGCAGAGCCCTTGATTGACTCAGTGAGGGTTCTTCTTTGGAGCTCTGCCTTCAATTATNAACTGAAAACAGTGACTCTGTAGGACATTATGTTTGGAAAATTAAATGTTAATTAAAAAGCACTGGAGCAATGAAGTACCACATGAATCACTTATTGTTTTTACAGATCTTGTTCAAAAAATGAGGATGATCTATACTTTCATGTATAAGGCAGTAATTTACATGGTAATAGTGTTTTACTGTAGAACTGTATTTGGCAAATCCTAAAATAACAGCATTGGCAAATTTGAAAAAGCTATAATATAAAATCCAAGTATGTGCTTGGAAAGGCATGGAAATAGAATTGAGGATGCCACTTCCATACAGTTAGTAGACAGCGTGATCCAGCAGCAGAAGTGAGGGCTGACATTTTTTCACGGTGATGTAGATGAAGTGAACCTACCAGAAATGCCCAGTTTTATGAATCCATGCATGTGTTCTGTGACAAGTGGGAGGAAAGAGGTTAAGGGTGAAAATACCTTTTTATTCCCTTACAGCTTGTCATCTAAATCAAAAGTAACAAGCTCTAATATTTGTGAGGCTCTGCATGTCACAGAAGATTTGTAGTTTATTTACAGCCTTTGGTGACTTGTACTTCTAAGTGTTTCCAAGATGAAGTGTAACATCACTGGATTTAAGGGACATTTTCCTTTTACCTCTAGGCCAGTGCTAACCTACTGCAAGGTCAAGTGGAAAGGGATTTGACAAAAAGTGGT
>VZTO01024322.1:0-11564 GCA_013400615.1 Syrrhaptes paradoxus | reverse complement strand
CATTTTTTTTTTTTTTTTCTATTCAGATGCAAAATAAGTTGACTTATGAATTTAATAATTTAGAGATGTCAAATCTTAGCTAACTGATTTTTTGTAGGTTAATTTGTTTAATTCTGTACTAGCTCCACTTCCTGACAATCTGTACTGTAAATCTCTCATTAAGCAAATAATACTCAGTTTGAAATATTAATATAATGGTAATGAAAAAGACAACAAAAATTAAGATAATGCTAACCTGTTGTGTCCTTTTCTCCGGAGCATAAGCTGTTGCTATGGTTTTGTAGATTTTAAATAACTGTCCTTAAAAGAATGACCATTGGGTCAAATGACATGCCTTAAAACTCTTTCCAACCAGCCCAATCCATTTGTTAATCATGCGTATTTTCTAATTGGAAATTAAGAACATGAGCCTAAATGGTACTGAAAGCTCTGTCAAAACCATGCAATAATATAACTCAAAATGTCTGATGCAACAGACACAGACACTCTTCATAGCCAGTGGTACATGGGCTTAGGATACAAAATGGCTGTAGCCATCATTGGCCAGGGAAAGTTATTCAATCAACCAAAACAGAAATAGGGTGTCGCCTTACAACCATTCTGTTTGGAATAAAGACAAAAAGAAGATTTTTTTCAAAGTCTCCTGGCTTATTTTGGGTTGGGCTTGTTTCTGACATTACTTTTAAAGACACTCTTGCTATCAAAGGTGACCTCTCTGAAAACTGACCTCTCTAGAGAGAGGTTTTCTTGACTTTGACAGCAATACAAAGACAAGAATACTTGAGAGAGAAAGAGAGAAACCACAGTGTTAAAGTCTGGTGTTCTAACAGTTGTATATAACAGCAAGAAATAAAGCGAAAAGAAAATTACCTGATATNTAAAAGTTCTATTCAGATGCAAAATAAGTTGACTTATGCCTTTAAAAATTTAGAGATGTCAAAGCTCAGCTAACTGATTTTGTGGAGGTCAATTTGTTTAAGTCTGTACTAGCTCCACTTCCTGACAATCTGTACTGTAAATCTCTCATTAAGCAAATAATACTCAGTTTGAAATATTAATATAATGGTAATGAAAAAGACAACAAAAATTAAGATAATGCTAACCTGTTGTGTCCTTTTCTCCGGAGCATAAGCTGTTGCTATGGTTTTGTAGATTTTAAATAANAGGGAGGGGTGGGGGAGAGGCACCGTTTTGAGATTCTCTTTCTCATTATCTTGTTCTGGTTTTGATTGTTAGTGAATTAAATTGGTTTTGTGTTTTCCCAAGTCGAGTCTGTTTCTTGCCCGTGAGCATATGTGGTGAGTGAACCCTCCCTGTCCTTGCCTCAGCCCACGAGGTTTTTAGCAAGAGGCTGTGTGGAGCCCTTAAACCATGACACCAGACTAGCACTGAAACTAGTGGCATGGTGGTGCTCTGCTAGGTGTTTTTATACTTGATGAGGAACAGGCCTAAATATCCTGGAAGGACCAGCATTCATTAGAACACACTAGTAAGTGTCTAATGAAACAGAAATTATGAGAGTGTTTTAGCACTTTACACAAGTACATTTCTTATTATATTCCGGATGTTCATTCTGGGACCTCACCATAGCCCTTACTTACTTATTTTTAAATTACATACAAGCTGGAAAAAAAAGCAGTAGTTTTGCTTATTATGCAGGACTATTTTAAAAATACTAAATGGTGGGCAAAATACACTGCTATAAGAAGAAGTAAGCCTTATGGTCATGGAGAGAGAATAGAATTTTGAGAAAAGAAGCCAGACTTTGGAAAGATATTAGGACTAGTAAGCTGCTTTTCTGGTGTTAGCTAAAACTTCATCAGTGCTGTAGGTAAAATTTCTAGTTTTGAGATGAGTTTTCAAACAGTGAAATGTTCTTGTTTCACACAAGTGAAAGAGCTAAATAACTTACAAAACTCTTAGCAAAAGTAAGTGTTTTGAGTCAATGTTGCTCCAGGTAACAGTCTCTGCTTTGTGACTAAAAATAAAAACACTCATTCAGAATACAACTGGGTAAAAAAGCAAGTTCTGCAGAGCTTTCAAAAAATGCTTCTTCCTTCTGAGTTTAAAGATAAGCTCACTATTTATGAGAAATCTTGGAAGAACATAAAAATTTGAAACAACACAGTTGCAAGGAGCGTCAGTTCTTTACCTTGTGTAAAATGATAGGTCTTTCACTACAAAGACATTGTCAAGTTATTAAAGAATACATCTATTAAAAAAAAAATTCTGTTTAGTAGTCAATCACGCAAGACTTTTTGAGCTATGTGGCAGGTGCTTAACATGAAGTTCCCTAAATTTGATAGGAAACAAAGTTGCTTGTCAGTTAACTGAAACTGGCCAATGAAGAGCTTCAATAGTCAAACTCAGGAATTTGGGAAAGACACAAGGAAGTCAATGAAAGATCATTTTAATAGGCTTTAAATCAGAACAGGAGTCAAAAGGATAGATGACTAAACTTGATTAATTTCTTCATTTCTATGCAACTAACAGTACTAAACAGTCTCCTTGATAACATTTAAACTTAAATGAGTGACTTATTCTGTGTGTGATCCCCAGGAGATTAATCAAGAAAACGATAGAAGAACTGAAAACAGCCATCTATCCTACAATCTTATCAGAAGTTATAAATTTACAAAACTTTCACAATATGGTCATACTACAGTAAAGGCTTTACAAAAGGACTCTCCCAAGTTAGAATGGTGGCTTCACTTAACTTTAGTGTCTTAATGTGGCATACGACATTCAAACAAGCAGCTATGTACAGTTTTCCTCATTTATTCCTATGAATTAGTGTCTGTGATTTTATCTACAATTCCTCTTTTGTGCATGCAAGTGTGTGTGTTGTCATGCCCCAAGCAGTTCTGCGGAGTTCTCAGGGTTGAAGCAGCTCTTTTATTGTAATCAGTTTTCATTACAGTCCTTTGATCTCTCTCCATTCTTTGTATACAACACTTCATCACCTTTATTTTCTATCATAATTGCATGTGAAAGGTTTCTCCTTTGATAGACCCTGAATGCCAAATCAGTATCGAAAAGAGTGTTGAAAAGTGTCATGTGCTCTGTGTGGTTTAGAAGGCATCCCATACACCTGCAGAAGATAAACAATTTCTCAGTGATGTGACATATCTATCATCCGTCCACAGGATATGAGCTGTTCTGTCTGCTTAATAGCAAGGGGCTATGCATAGCAAAATAGTAACTGCTGAAAGAAATGCGCAGCACATTGCAAACTGTCTGGCAGCCCCCCCTAAGCCTCATCTCATTCTGGCTTACTGATAATTCACAGACTGTGTTCCCGTGCGCTCATCACTCCGTCAGTAAGAGTGGCTAGATGGGGCCCCCTGTCTCTGGTCCCTGTCACGCTGTCATTCAGGTGTGTCTGTCTGCCATCACCTGCTGACAGAGCCACATGTGTCTCAATTACAGAATGGGCCTCCATTCACACTGCTGATGAAGACGTTCAATCTGTACTGGCTAATAGCATTCTCCCTTAAAGGTGTGTCTTTTGGGGCTTGTGAAAACTGACACCAGGCGAACTCTGTTGGCTGCTGCAGAATAATATTTCCCACTGTAGCTTTGGTAACAGATTTTCAGTGGCCAGCCCTTTCCCTGCAATTTCTAGCCTCTGCCATCCCTTGCAATGGTAAAATACAGTGAAGGGGTATGAAGATTCTTTTTTCCCCTCTCTGCCTCAGTATGAGGACAAGTGATTAAGCACCAAGACTGGAAAGCCTGATCTGATACAATGTCAAAGTAATTTATTCCTCCTTTATATTACAAACTCCATTCACTTTTATAACCAAGTTTTTAACACTGACAACACAGTACTGATGACATCCATATTCAGCTTATTGGGAGAAAAAAAGGTACAAGGAGGAAAAAACGTTGGAAGATGACAATGTTAGTTATATTATTATTATGTATATGCCCCATATAACCAGGGAGGGTAACACTCAGTGGTGTTTGACCAGCAATGATACATAAATTAATATTGTCTACATGCCAGATTTTCCTTTTAGTGTTCTAAATTCCTCTGGGATTCTAGGATTTAGAACTGATCTCTGCACTGGCATTATGCAGAATGTTAAAAAATAAATATACAACAACACTTTGTGGGACCAAGGTTTAGAGGGACAGTATAATATTAATGTTATTATAGTTATCATTACTAATAGTAGTAGTAATAAGGTGCTATGCAGTTTATAAATGCTCAGGATAAAATGTGAGGTTTCATTCTCATACAAGGTAGATTATAAAGTAAGATCTTTCATGAATCTATGAAATACTCTGTAGCATGTAAGAAATTGTTCATATGCAGTCTTGGCTAAAAAAACAGGAATGAGAAATGAGCACTATGGAAAGAAAGAAATTCTCAAACAGCAATTTCTATTGTTAGGAACGTTAATCTTAGATCTCCCAAAGTAAAAAAATATTACAGTTGTATATTGTGATGATAATATCAGGCTGTAAAACCTAAAAAATAAGTTGCTAGTTTTGCTGAGTTATGAGTTCTCAGTTACCATGTAGAGCTTTCCATTTGAAGTAACAGGTATCTACTTCAGAGACTGAAGCATCTAATATCTACTTCTTTACAGAGAACACAGAGAAAAATAGGAAACCTGTCTGGAGTCCTCACTCTGTCCCAGTTTAAGATCTAGACACTTGCCCTTTTCTCTGGTAACTGACAGAAGATCAAGAAACATAAGCTAATAAATTGTTCTGAAAAATATAGAATTTACAGACACAATCTTCGCTCACACAAAACCTTTTAAAAAATAGGTTCTTTTGCTTTTGCTCACCACACTTACTACATTTCCCATCTTTCTCTCTATAATTATATAGTAATTATAAAGTACTCTATTCAATGTTGTCAGACCTACCAGTTACTCCTCTTAACCAATAGCACTTTTCTCCTTCCATCCTGACCATAAACTTCCCTTAAGCAGTGAACTGCCTTCTGTTCTAGAAACCCACTTTAATTGAAAAGGCTTTCAAATAAATAGTGGTTCATAATTAAATACAGAGCCATATATTGGAACTTTACAGTAAAATTAAAGTAACTAGATTAATATTAAATAAAAATAATGCAGTAGTCTTACTTTTGCACAGATGGACAAATTTTTGTTCAGATTTCTCAGTCTCACGGCACTCACAAATGATAAATGAGATCTATAGCATCTAAACAACTTACTTCTCTGACATCACATACTGTCATTAAAAATTATATCAATCAACAAGCAGCCCAGTACAAGTAACACATATTGCAAATAAAGCTACAGTTACCTTTCTTTGACAGTATATACAAGGAGACAGAGATCTACCTGCCATGTATGTACAATAACAAAGTCCTTTGTACTTACAACAGGGAACCACTTAGCACATGTTCAGTTCTACTCCTCTATCAACAATCTAATTTATGCACTTTTCCTAAACATGAACAAACCGATTGAATGAAAGAATAATTATCATAAACTAGAGATTACTGATGCCTAGGTTATCCCTCCTTGAACTCAAATGAGTGACTTGCACAAACTCCTTCTAGATTATGACCCTTAAAACACTGAAAAGCAAGATTATTATTCAACAATAAGGACTATTTGCAAGACTGAATATAGAAAAAGAAACTCAAGGACCGTCATGTAGACTCTGCTTCGATTTAATCTTTTCAGGATATTAAATTAAGCTCAAGAGCATCAGAAATGAATAATTATAATTGGGTGTGACAAGTGAAAGAGAAGAGTATATCCAGTCCTCTCTCTCCCTTTTCAATTTTTAAAAAGATACGGTTTGTGACCTCAGCTCAATAAATCTTAAGGCTGAAATTACTCAGTAGTTAGATTTCTTGCTTCTTTACTTCTTCCCAGCCCCAAAGTGGATGTAAATGGCAACCCACTAATTTGTTTTATATTCAATCCTGTTCTTAGTGTTGTCAAAGACAACTGGGCTAAACAGTCAGGCAAATAAAAATAAAAATCTCCATACCATAAAGGAAAAGCCACAATAGCAGGTTGTGTGGCTGCCTGAATCATGAAGGAATACAAAGAATTAAAGATTTACGTGTATGGAAAGACTTTAAATCCCAGCTAGCAACCTTTGAGCATAGATATAGTTCACTCAATGCAGTTCTGCAAATTTTGAAGATAGCTTAACTTACAAAAAAAAAATTACACAGAGAAGGAAAGGCAAAGGCAACAAAGTAAGGTAAATGCTTCGGGCCTTCCTACTTCATAAAGTAGAATTAGACTCAGTGAGAACCAGAAGATGCAGAAACCTTTCAAAGAAAAGGAAAAAGTATAATTTCTCTGTCATTGTTTATTCATTTAAATGCAAATACCTGAGACATGGATAGAATCAATCTCCCTTTTATATTTCTCCAATTAATCTTCTGTTACATACTCTTTTTGCAGCCAAACATTTGAGAAGTGTCTTGAACTTCCTTGTTTTTCCCCCATATCTCACACTTATGTGTCTGTTTCTATCACACCAGTTTCTCAAGACTGGAAGATGAACCTCCATTTTCCTGATAGTGTAGTCGAGTCTAGTGTCTTTAAGGCACAAAAACTTCTGACTATACCTTTTAGTAACATTAAAGCACCAAAGAAGATTTAACAGTTTCTAGTTTTGATCTCTGTAAGCTAATTTGATATCAAAACATATTACAGAAAAAGCAACCATCAGAAATATTTATAATAGCAATTGTGAAGATGTAATGTTTTACATAAAATTATTGTTTAGTCATATTAATGATTACACTTGTTAGCAGAATACAGAAGTGTAATAGAAAACAGTTCTAGACTTTTGAAAGTTAAGAGCTAAGCAGACAAGACAAAAAAGAAAACAGAGGCAAACAGTGATTAAACAATTTGCCCAAGGCTACATAAGAGGTCAAAGTCAGAAATGTGAACTGGAAGCAATTCCCCCAGCTTTCCAATACAGTTCCTGAACGCCACACTGTCCTGAGCTTTTAAGTCTGACATAAAAAAAGGTCTCCAATGAAAGATTAGTATTAACCTCATTGCTGGACATCTATGGAATTCCCAATCCAGGCACTCTGCAATTATTTTAAATACTCTGAATGCACATGTGTGTCCGTGTAGCTGTCTGTAATCTGGTGCCTCTTGGCTAATCATGAGTGTTGCCTCACACTTCCATAGGATGAGAGAACTGTAAAGCAGAGCTGATCAAAACTGTCACCCTTGGGTCACAGGAGTCGACGCTCTTGATTATGCCAGAGTATGCCTAGAGTGCATCTGCTGACATTGTGTAAATCATGGTTATTTATTTTTTAAAAACACTTCATAAATAATTTTAACATGAAAAATGGTCTCTATAAGAGAAACACTTCAGGAAAAAGGTGACATATTAGAATGATTGCATTTTTAAAAAAATTTATTCACCACAGCACCGAGTATTCAGTCTGATGTAACTTGAGTTATAGACTCATCTCTCTCTTACTACAGCTTCCTCAGTGTACAGAAATGTCAATATTGTATAGTGGTGTTGATGTAATAAACACAACCAGGAAAAAGTAGTCTATAAGAAATGAAGGGATCCATAACAGCACAGCACATTTAAATGAATAAACATAATAAATCTGTGAATACAGACTTCATCTACTTTGACTCAAAAGCAAACCCAGCAGAGACATCAGTAGAACAGAACAATGTGTAAAAACCTCAGTATCGCTTTCTGCTCCTTCAAATCAATGTTTATGGTCATTTTCATCCATTATACCATCACAGCTTTTTTCTACCCAAGAAGATCAGATCTGCATTTGGCCATCTCCATGTTCCTTACAATAAAATCCCAGCAACTTCTGATGCCAGAAGTCCAGCAGCATTTCACAAGAGCCTTCTAGCTGTTAAAACACTGTATATTTCCATAAGATTGTCATCAACAAACATCTTCTGGTAACTGACATCGAGAAAAAAAAATTGTAAGCTTATTTCAAACTGTTATCTTGCTAAAACTAACAGCTTTCTGTTAATGAATCAAGTTATCACAAAGTTGGCATGATCCCATCTAAGAGACTGACTGTGCATACCATAGGCTGAGGTACTGCATATTTATATATTCGGGTTAGATTAATTAATTGTATTTACCCCTCTCAGTGCAGAGACTTTATCTCTTACTTTCAGTATTTTAAAATATCAAAGACTCTAACCTCATTTATGTTATTGGGCTGCTGACAGTCTACCTGAAAGACCAGCTCAGTTCTGCATAAAGTACATACTCAAAACCTTAATGCAAAGTCGATAAGCTTTTATTTCTTGCAGCAGAAGACCTTCTTCTACCTGAAGACCAATTGGATTCATCATGCCAGGAAAGCTTCCTTAAATAAGAATTCTTATTTTCAGAACATTGCTACTAAAAAATAGATTTGAACTATACCAGCATTCAGGCTGGCAAAATAATAATTTAAGTGCTGGATGTTTACTCTGGAACAGTAAATGTTCTTCCACAATACCACAGCAAACCTCATTTTGTTTAGTTCATTCAAGCTGATTTATAATGCAAATGAAGAGAGAGTTGTACCTGGTGCATGTGAAAACAGAAAATTCACATGAAGTATTGAAGCAATCTTTATCCTTTAAAAAAAAAACAACACACCAACAAAAACCTCCAAAACATTCAAAAGTGGAGTGGTTTACATTTAAATGTTAAAACCTATTCAGTTACGCACCACAGAAAACAAAGACATTTATGCAACACAGTCTACTGTATCACCATACTTTTTTAAACAGAAAATTTTCCTACCACTCATTCATTCAAAGTAAGGATTCTCTGAATTTATCATACTGATCTTCTAACTGAAACATGCAGAATGTAATCTGTATCTATTGATTCACTGCTTTAGTTGGAGCTGTAATCTGTCTAAATTATCACAACATTATTGCTTGTTTGAAATTTTTTGAAAGATGTTCAATTTGGCAATTACAATACAATTAAGTAATAGGTTCATTCATTTATATACAGGCTTGAATAAGAGAGCATAACCTCTTCCTAGCTTTGTTATACAGACCTATCTCAGTGGATATTATGCTTTATGTTAACTCAGTAGGATCTTTGCTCATGCTGAGAGACAGAAAAATGTCAGATATGATACAAGCTAGGAGTGCGCAAACTCTGTTCAGCAGATCACTTCTGGACCATATTGTTTCACCCATTAGCTGTAACTTAAACTTCAGGCCTCATCTATGTGTTATATTAATGATTATGAATCATGAATGCATGGCTCCAGTTGCAACATCAGTCAACAGAAAAGTCACTTATAAGTTAATAGAGCTGATTTTGACATTACTTAAATCCTGCAGTAATCTCTCTGAACCCACCTCACAGAGCAGCACTTTACTCTCAAGGCACAGAAAAACAGAAAATCCTGTTTCAAACCTACCACAAGTGATGGAATTAGGTAGACCCTATATTACAAACAAAATACAAATAAAGATGTTACTACACCAAAGATCTTGTGACATGTTGAGTTCCCAAACAGTTAGAGCATACACCTTTACTAAATACTACCTTTTCAAACAAGCCTTTCCAGAATAGTTGTCCTGCTGATGTCATGAATGAGAAGGAAGAGGGTCAGAAAGACTTTGGTAAGAAAAAAAGATGTTATCAGTGACAGTATTGCATAAAAAAAAAAAAAAAAAAATAAAAAAAAAAAAAAAAAAAAAAAAAAAAAAAAAAAACAAAAAAAAAAAGCAAAAAAATAACCAAACAAAAAAATAAAACCCAAAAACCCTGCAACCGAAAAAAACCCCAAAGATCAAACTTCTATTTTCAAGACAACCTTATAAATAGAAGGGAGCTGGAAAGAAAATGCTAAACACACTCACATCATAAGAAATCAAATTAAAAACACACATTTCTAGACTTGTATATACAAAATGCTAATAAACAGAGGAATGGGACCTTTAAAGAGAAGAGGAACAGTCTCCAACTAAATATTAGCAATTTAAGTCCCTGCTTTTGCCTGATAAGCTACAAATATCCGGCTAAGATGAAACCAAAAAACCTGACACTGGCAGACTCAGGTTTTAACAGAGCTTCTTCATTAATTATCTAGACATTGGCACTGCTCCTGTGAACTTCCAACTATACAGAGCAAGAAAAATTCATTTGGTCACAAGCACTTGAAATTAAAAAAAAAAAAGCTGCATTTCACTGGATGCAGCATTTGTATGCTTATCTACGGGTTTTTAATGTCACTGTACAGTTAATAATTAGCCCTCCTCTGGCCTTCACAAAGAGTGCCACTGAAACAAAGGAAAATGTTAAGTGTGTTAGCTATACTTGCCACTGGTATAAACAGTCAAAGGGATGATTAATGAATGAGGGGGGAATTAAACAGAGCACTGAACAAATACAAAGCCCGTTTCCTTGGCTGCCCACAAACCAAGACAAGCTGCATCCATAAAGAAACTACAGAAAGTGACAAACAAAAAATCAGCTTAATAGACAGCTCATGAAGACTTTATTTAACCCCACATTATGACAGCCTCAGTGCTTTATTAACACTCTGACATATTAAGATGCCAGGGTCATTTGAGGCTAAAACATACATTTGTTGGGAGGAAAGGCAGAGAAAAAAATGCACATTTTTGTGCCACAGAAAGAAAACCAGAGAAGGCCCAAATAACTTAAACAACACCCTTCAGTTCTCCTTTGTGGAGAATGCCAAAACCGACATTTTTAAAGAGTTGTTTAGAGATGTCAAACAAAGCAGATGAAGCACTAACACAAGTAGCTCAGGAGAAGTAGCTTGACAGGCCTTATCCTTCTCTTCAAATGGCTACACTTTAGACAGATAGATGTCTTTCAGATTGAAAAAATTGTGACAGCTTTTAAACTTAAAGCAAGTTTTACTTGCTTTTTTCCCTTTAAATGAGTTAATGAACATTCCCAGCTACTCTCCACTACAAATACCTATATATCATATATAAGTGTCTGATTTCTGAAAACCGTGCAATAAAGTTGATAAACACAAAATAGCCCAGCAATTTTACTGCTTACAGCATTTTTAAACTTTGACTTTAATACAAAAAAATTAAATACATACTTTGAGTTATCTTGTCTTTTCTTTTGTTAGGTAAAGATTTTTTTTTTTATTTTAATAAAAGTAGGAACTTTCACAATTAGTCTGTTTGCCCTCATCACCTGGCCAATGCATTGGACAAAAGTAACAAGCCTCTAACAAAATGGGATATACAACAAAGTACAGAAAATGTTAAAGAGAAAACCACAACGAAAACACTGCAACACATGAACAAGTGCCAGAAGATAAAGAAAGAACTTTTTCTTCAGCTTATAATGTCATAAATGCATAATCTCATAAGTAATGCCATAAGTAGCTACATCTTCTACCAAGACAATGCAGTACATAAATATTTCGTTGTTACTGGCAGATGAGAATAGAAGCTTCCTCTTGTTGCTATGGATTCAACATTGTATATCCCTGCAATGTCAAAAAAAAATCTTTACTCTTTCCACACTGTTTTACAACTTATTTATTAGATAAATACAACTGATCTACAGAGCTTTTTTTACCTAATTTTGCA
>VZTO01024320.1:0-10746 GCA_013400615.1 Syrrhaptes paradoxus | reverse complement strand
GCAGGGGGATT
The DNA here is from genome assembly GCA_013400615.1 of Syrrhaptes paradoxus. Classification (NCBI taxonomy): domain Eukaryota; kingdom Metazoa; phylum Chordata; class Aves; order Pterocliformes; family Pteroclidae; genus Syrrhaptes; species Syrrhaptes paradoxus. The sequence goes on along the minus strand of VZTO01024320.1, from coordinate 10,735 downwards.
GGACTGGATGATCTTTCGAGGTCCCTTCCAATCCCGAACATTCTGGGATTCTGTGACTCCTGATACCCTCCATTCCGAAGGTGGTTGGGGTTCAGCAGCCTGGAGTGAGCTGTTCTGGAAACGTGGCCGTTGCACGCTGCACGGCCTTACAGGTGCCGTACATCTCGGGGTGTGGAGGCATTGCCGGAGCGTTTCCCCAGAGTAACCGTGGTTCCAGCTTCCTCCATTCCTCCTGTCCTGCTGTCCCTCCCTGCCACACGTCAGCTCTCATCCGAAGGCAGGATTTTAAGGTTGCTACAGGAAACTGCTCCTCCGAGGTGCAGGTCTTCCTTCCCTGGCTGCTGGGAGGCCGTCACAGATGAAAGCTGAAACGAGAGGAAATTAATCCCGTGTTTAAATTCCTGTTCAAACCCACAGATGGGCTGGAGAGGGGAGGCTGTTCGCTCTGTACGTGAAAATAACTCCAGAGATTTCCTGCAGTGAGTCTCCTCACCTAAAGCTGATTTCTTTTTTTCCCCATGTACCTTCTCCAGATTCATCTTTTTTTTTCTGGATGTCAGTGTCTGCAAAACTTTAATTTGCAGGAGCCAGCTCGCTGTCAGAGATAAGCGTCGTGTTATTTGCGTCGTGTCCTGCCTGCTGGAAGGAGCCTCCTCCGCGGGAAGCGCTGGAATGAACTCATGACAAAGACAAGGAATGAAAGTCTCTCTCAAATGCACTTGCTGGCATGACTTAAATGAGCTGAAATTGCTGACATTTTGCCTTTTGCAGATACGTGTCAGTGTCCATAGACTTTTATTTCAAACAATGGAAAATTATGGAGTTCAGTGTTGCCATAACAACAGATCCGGGAGACGCCAAGTGTACGTTAGGTGAAGGTTACTGCGATGTATCTGGGTCCTGCAGTACGTGGGATGTAAAGGCAGAAACATGCGGTCTCTAACCTCGGCTGATCTCGTGAAACTGAAGAGTTACCCCCATTTCAGATGCCATAATTCTGCCTGGAACTTTTCGCTTTTATGTTCTGCTTAATTTGGATGGGCTGAACATTTCCACTGAAGGAAAGGTTTCATGACAGGTCATTTCACTTGAGCCAAAATATTTCCTTAAAGACAAAGAAATTCTTTTCCTGCGGGTGGATTCTCCCATATTTGTGTCGGTAGCTCTGCTCTGGACTAAAACTAAATTTAGAACAAGGAACATTTTCATGTTGAAGAGAATCAGAGCTCTGCAGCGGCTTCACATCTCCGCAGCCAGAAATCTCTAATTGACAGAAGTCTTGGTTATTAAACACGCGGCGATAACGCTGTCTGAGGGCTGTGGTTAATCTAAATGTCCGAGTCTGTGCGGTCAGCGTCTGTGTGTAGGTTTGTCACGCTGTTCGTTCAGATAACCGGGGAATCCAGGATGAGAATCCCCATCTTTCTCCCGAAGCAGGTTCTAAAGCGGGTGCGTTGTGCCCGGCAGCGGCTCAGCTCTGCACCACGGCCAAGGCACCGAGCTGCCATCCACCCGCCTCCTGTGTCTTCCTCTTGATAGCTGGGGGGTGGGATACGAGCCAACCAGAGGTAAAAATGCGCCGTGAAAAGCTCAAAATACCTTGAAAGAATTTATTGGATGTCCAGGTAGCAGCTCGTCTAACAGATTCAGTTTCTCCTCTCGTTGAAACCAGCACCAGTTTAAAGCTTCTCAGTTGCTAACCGCTGGTGAATAAACATTGGCAGCNCTCCTCTCGTTGAAACCAGCACCAATTTAAAGCTTCTCAGTTGCTAACATTGGCAGTACCTGAAAATCTGAAGTTTAATTCCTGCTTTTATTGCAAATTTACAGTGGCAACTGTAGTTAATGAATTTCAAATTTACTCTGTAGCTTACTTTTAGAAAAGAGTTTGACCCTCACATTTTTGATGAGTGAAAATTCACCCCTTGTGGAATGAGTTTTGTCTCATTTTTAATTGACAAATTGTGATTTATCAGCTAGAAACACCTGTGTCCTGTTACCCGTCCCTGCTTGGTGACTCGATCGGCGGTGCAGCTGGGTGTGAATGTGCATGGCGTGGCTCTTCCCTCTGTAATCCCTGGGTCCAGATGTGGGGTTCACTTGCCCTCTGCAATCCCTGGTTCCAGATGTGGGGTTCACTTGCCCTCTGCAATCCCTGGTTCCCGATGTGGGGTTCACTTGCCCTCTGCAATCCCCGGTTCCCGATGTGGGGTTCACTTGCCCTCTGCAATCGCCGGTTCCCGATGGGGGGTTCACTTGCCCTTTCTGTTCAGCTATTGGAGACTCTTCTGGCACTCGGAGAACTCCCAGACTCGCTCTGCTATCCATTGTGACTCCTCCTCTGAGTAACTCCCTGGGAAATGCCGGACATGTGAGTGTCTGAAGCACCTTCTCTTGTCCCACGCTTGCAGAACTTGGATTTGCAGAGCGGTACTCGGGATTGCAGGGCTGTACTCGGGGTTGCAGAGCTGTACTCGGGGTTGCAGGGCTGTACTCGGGGTCGCAGAGCTATACTCAGGGTTGCAGAGCAGTACTCGGAGTCGCAGGGCTGTGCTCGGGGTCGCAGGGCTGTACTCGGGGTTGCAGGGCTGGACTCAGGGTTGCAGGGCTGGACTCAGGGTTGCAGGGCTGGACTCAGGGTTGCAGGGCTGGACTCAGGGTTGCAGGGCTGGACTCAGGGTTGCAGGGCTGGACTCAGGGTTGCAGGGCTGGACTCAGGGTTGCAGGGCTGGACTCAGGGTTGCAGGGCTGGACTCGGGGTTGCAGGGCTGTACTCTGGTGCCTTTCTGAAATGGGGGTTCAGGGCGTGAAGCCACCCACTGCAGTAGGGTGCTGCGCTGGGACTGGAACCCTCTGGCCTTTTTTTCCTGTTAAAACCCTGTTTCAGCCAGTCCTGTCTGCAGCACAGTGGTAGCACCGCTGCACAGAAAAAAGAGCTTCGAGGGTGAGCCTTGGGTGATCCCAAAACACAACGATGGACAGCTGCTGGGTGAAGTTTTCCTCCTGTGTTTCCCAGGTACACGAACTGAACTCTCCATCTCTCCCTCTCAGGCATCTTCCCCGCTCTCCGGCTGGTTTCCCGACTGATCTCTCCACTCGCTGATGTTTAAGGCACTTGTGAAGGATGCGGACGCCGGCACCGGCTGCTGTCTGGCTGACAGGGAGGTAGGATCACCCTCCTCGCTCCTGTCGGCGCGCGGCACGGCCCGGGGTTGGTTAATCCTCTCTGCTCTGTCCCCAGCTCTCTTTGGGATGCTCATCGGATGCTCCCTCCCTCCCTTCCCAGAGTCCAGAGCCACTCCTCTCGCTTTTAAAACAGAGAACTCCTGCTCTTTGGCTGCACATCTGCGTTACGCTGGGTTCTGGTGGGTTTGTTTCGGGGGACGCAGCCGATCCAGCAGCCTGTGGTGGTTTTTTTCTGCATCACTGATAACTCTCATCTTTCTTTGCCAGCCTGCAAACTTCTGTGCTGTTTGCAGATCCCGTCAGGAGCCGTTTTCCGGTCGAGTCTGGGGAAAATACAGCCTGGCTGCCAGGCCTGCTCCTGGCTTTGCCGATTTCGCTGTAATTACATCCAATTGCTCTTGGTTCTAATCTAGGAATCATTTGTCAAGAACTTTCTTACTTTTAATCCACTTAATTTCGGCTTTTTTAATGTTCTCTTGCGCTGTTTTTTTCTCCCACTGTCGTGAAGCGATAAATCAAACGTCCTGCGCGGTCCCTCCGCACTGTGGCTGCGCTGCTGCCTTTTGAACTTCTCCAGGAGGGGGATTGCGTTTATCTCCTTTAATTCATTATTGATCACAGCCCCTCAAATGTCAGCATTTTGCCCGGGAACAACTCTGTGGGTATGTGGAAGAAGCTGAATAGTTACAAATACTAATTTTCTCCCAGCCTCCTGGAGTCTCTCCAGGTTCAGAATAAATCACTTTAGGATCAGAGTGCCAGAGATTTGTCCGATTCTGGTTGAGGGACCTTTGACCAAATGTTACTCTGTAAAAACATTTATGACTAATGCATCTTTGAAATCATCAGAGGCCTGAGAGATGTCTTATCCCCTGTGCTATGAAAACATCAAACGCTTCTTCCCGTGCTCAGGATTTTACCGTTTGAGCTCCAGGTGTGCCTGTAACGTCGCTAGGTTTTGTTCGCTGTAACCACTCCCCAGCGTTGCCAGCCATGAGTTTCCACTGATGGTTTGGTTAGATTTGGTTAGAATTTTACATTTATATTTATTTCTATCTAATATCTCTTCTAAAAGTTTTGACAGGTGAGTTTTTCTAAAGAGATTTTCCTTCTACTGCCCCCAAAGAACGCTACAAAATACGTACGGGAGTCTTTCCTGCCCCGGAAGGGAGATTTTTTGTCTTCCTAAGAGCCTGAACCCAAATCCACGGAATAGTTTGAGCGTCAGGTTGGAAATCAGATGTTCCTTGGGTCAGACCCAGCCTCTCGGCTCGACCTGCAGGCCAGGGCTGCGCGGGTCACCCGGTTCTCCTGCGTTAGATCGAGGATAACAGCAGGAGCTCGCGCACGGGTGGGTGATGCGTTTGTGTCTCAAGACAGCCGGCACTGCCCCGCGGGGGGAACAGTTTCTCTCCGTGGGCTGTGGCCGAGGCTGAGATCAGGTTTTAGCAGGGCTTGGCCACCTCCGTGCGGTTACAATCTGACGGTAAGCCGTGGGACGCGGCCGGCGGTGCCCGTAAAATGTCACGGGAGCTTAGCGTTCATCCCGCGGCGGTTTGGAGACTGCAGCCTGAGGTGTAAATGTTTTTATTAACCTTTGAAATACAGGGCGGCCGCATCTTTCTCTTCTGCTCTGCTTGGGAGCACGTTTTGTTTGGGAAAAGACAGTTAACTGCTGTTTTTTTTTTTTTTTGTAGCGAACTTCTCAAAAGCCTGCGGAGGAGACGTAGGATCTTCAAGCAAATTCTGGCGGCTGGAGTTTCCCAATAACAGGTGATGCTACAAAAATGGTTGTGTGTTGGCTGTAAAATTCTGGAGTTTTCTGATTCTTTTGCTTGAATGTTTGCACCGCTTGGGCTCAAGCTGAGAAACTCATAAATATTCGGGGGTTTTGTTTGTTTTTTAGATAAAATTATTTGACCACCATGAGTTGGAGTTTTCTGACCCGTCTGTTAGAGGAGATCCACAATCACTCCACCTTTGTTGGCAAAATCTGGCTGTCGGTGTTGATTGTATTTCGGATTGTCCTAACTGCCGTGGGAGGAGAATCCATTTATTACGATGAACAAAGCAAATTTGTCTGTAACACGGAGCAGCCTGGCTGCGAGAATGTTTGTTACGATGCTTTCGCTCCCCTTTCGCACGTGAGGTTTTGGGTCTTTCAGATCATTCTCATTGCCACGCCATCTGTGATGTATTTAGGCTACGCGATCCATAAAATCGCCCGCATGGTGGAACACGGCGAAGCCGACAGAAGAATCCGAAGCAAAAGCTTTTCCATGCGCTGGAAACAACACCGTGGCTTAGAGGAAACGGAGGAGGACCACGAGGAAGACCCGATGATGTACCCTGAGATAGAGCTGGAAAGCGAGCGGGAGAATAAAGAGCAGCAAGCCCCGGCCAAAGCCAAGCACGATGGCAGACGGCGAATCCGGGAGGATGGACTCATGAAAATTTACGTGCTGCAGCTTCTGGCGAGGACTACGTTTGAAATCGGCTTTCTGGTGGGTCAGTATTTGTTGTACGGCTTTGAGGTCAGCCCCATCTTTGTGTGCAGCAGGAAGCCGTGCCCGCACAAGATCGATTGTTTCATTTCCAGGCCAACCGAAAAGACCATTTTCCTGCTCATCATGTACGGGGTGAGCTGCATGTGTTTACTTTTGAATGTCTGGGAGATGCTCCACTTGGGATTCGGCACAATCCGGGACACGCTGAACAACAAGAGGAAAGAGCTGGAAGACTCTGGGACCTATAATTATCCTTTTACCTGGAATACGCCGTCCGCTCCTCCTGGCTACAACATCACCGTCAAGCCGGAGCAAATGCAATACACCGAACTGTCCAACGCCAAGATGGCCTACAAACAGAACAAAGCCAATATCGCTCAGGAACAGCAGTACGGAAGCAACGAAGAAAACATTCCTGCCGACCTGGAAAATCTGCAGAGGGAAATTAAAGTGGCTCAGGAGCGCCTGGACCTCGCCATCCAGGCTTACAACAACCAAAATAATCCCGGCAGTTCCAGAGAGAAGAAATCCAAAGCAGGCTCAAACAAAAGCAGTGCCAGTAGCAAGTCAGGAGATGGGAAGAACTCTGTCTGGATTTGACGTTGGCTCAGTTTATATATTGTGGGTTTTTTTTCTCCTAGTTCATCATAACCAGCAACCCCTTGAATAACGGCTTCCATTAAGTAAATATTTGACTCTCTTTATTTTCAGGGATACCGTTGGCTAGTGATTCGAGCTCTCGGAAAGGGTTTGTACACATATTGTAGGATTCTAGAACTTTATCCTTCTGTCTTCCAAGTCAGGAGACGACTGGGTATATTGAAATCATTCTCATTGAAGGGTTTATGCTGTATGTACAGTATTCTAGTACATTTATTATGCACAATTTTTTGTATTTGTACACTGGATCTCGAAGTTTCACTTTTTTATATTAACGAGGAGAAAGCAATGGGTAGCTGTTAGCGTTTGCCTAGTTTTAGTACTGTGGTCCGCAGTTTTGTCGTCGTTCTTCCTTGTTGTAAACGTACAATTTTTCTATGCTGCGTTTCCAAAGTGCCTTGAACCGTGCACAACAGCCCAGAGGAGCCTCCGGTTATCCAGGCAGCCCCTGGAGTCGCTGAGCAGCGAAAGATTCGGAAAACATCTGTTAAAGGTGCTCTTGACTCTTTTACAGAAAAGCTGTGCTGGTTATCGGATGGAAGTGTCGTACTCGAGCTTCTGTGTGCTGTGGGGTTTTTTTTGCCCTGTGGAAAATTACAAGAAAAATAGATGTGTGGGAGAGTCCTTGTGTTGAGAGCGAGCGTGCCAGCCGTACCGCGGAGAGGGCTCAGACCTCCCCGCCAGCTTTACGCAACAGGAGGGAAGAGAGACTTCAAACTCTTGTAAGACAACCAGAAAAAAAATAAAGTCAATCGAAATTACTGGATTCAGTAAATCCCCATATTTCCGTGATATCTATGGACAGAGGTGTTCTGGAGGTCTGTTGTTACGTAACACCCCGCTCCCCGAGGGCATGAGGTTGTTCCTGGTACTTTTTGGAGAAGATTTTCTGTCTTTTCCACAGTTAATCTGGTTGGATGGAGTCATGGTAATTTTGTTTCTCTGTGCATTAGGCTCGAGGAAGAACCTTCCTCCCCCCAGCCAGGACAAACGAGCTGTCTGGAAGAGTTTTTACAAAACCCTTTCCGAATATCAATGCTATTGCCTTATCCCAGCCCCCTCCTCCTTCCATTATGTCCGAGGAATTTCCTTCAGACACAGCAATACATATAATTTAGATTTCTGCTTGAGAGACCAGTCGGATTTGGCATTCTGTGGTTTTTGGCATTAAACTTGAATTTAGAATCAGCAGGAGGAGGATGCGGAGTTTGCTGCCTTTGGCGGTGTCTTTTTGGCAGGGCTGCGCACGAACGTTGGAGCGATGCTGAGAACTGCAGCTGCTTTTTGCTGCTTTCTCTGATGGATTCAGGACCTTGCTCTGCTCTTTTTTTTTTTCCTTTTGTTAGGCTTTCGTGCATTTTAACACATTTTAGGGGCCTGTTTCAAGCGAGACTGTTCTGTTTCGAGGCTACCTCAGTCCCCAGCGCCCTCGGTACAGCCTGGCCCGGGGCAGGATTGAGCGATGAGGCTGCGGGGAGGACGCAGGTAAACCCGTCCTCCCTTCCCGTCCCGCTGAACATCCGAGCGGAGGCTTTACATTGGATTTAAACCAAGGGGATACGAGCACATGCTTGCAGTTATCCTCTGCCCGCGCACTTGCTGAAAACGGGTCTTTTGCTGAATTATTTTCAGTCTGTTCTCCCTCTGGGACGCCAGGCGGTCCAGGCGCAGGTCCCAGCTCTGCTTTAGAGAGACGTTCGTGTGCCCAGAGCCAGTGCAACCCTCCGCACGAGGTCAGTGAGAGCTTCTCCGCTTCATCTCCAGCAGAGATGATTGGAAACAAACTTGATTTTGTTGAGTTACCCCCTGGCTGCTGCTCCGGGAAAGGAGCAACCTCTGGATTTGGTGCAGGAAAGTTTCAGGGCGATGTCTTTAGCAGCGAGCAGCACAGCGAGCACACGGCGGTTTCGGAAGGGTCGAGCAGGGAGGGCTGGCCGGCGCGATGGGGCGAGAGGAGGTGATGGATCGCGTGCAGTGATGAACGGGGGCTGGAGGGGGGCACGCTGCCCTGCCAGCGGAAAGCTGTGATCTTGGTGGAGAAGTTGGGTGGAAACCACGTTGGAAAGTGCTCGGGAAAGACCTTTGGAGCCTGGAGATAAACGCGATGCGTGGCTGCAGTCCACCCATTATCCCCCGACACTGGGGTTGTTCTTTTCTGCTTCCCCAAAGGCTGACATTGCTTTTAACCCTTTGGGGTGGTGTTTTGGAACAGCCTTTCACCGCCCAAACGGCAAGAAGTGAAAATCCTCTCCCCTTGCTGCTCTCTATGCAAACATCAGCGGTTTCTATCGGTGGCTTCAGCTGAAATCGGTTCGTGCCAGCCGCTTCCCCGCTGGTCTTTGAGCCCTTTCCCCGTTAACGATCTGAACCGTCACCCGCTGAAAGCTGCTGTCTCAGGCCAGTCCGGTGAGCGTGTGTCCGCACCAGTGAATCCATCCTCCCGCTAGCGAGCGGAGTGTGCAGCGTAGTCCCGTCCCAGCGCTGAATTCCTTCCCAAAATGCAGAGTCATGGAGCTGTTTCTGTTACTGGTTTGTTTTGTTTTCATTTCGGTGGTGTATGAAGTGCACATTTTCTTTGAAACGGAGTGTTTGTCGTTAGTAGAGGGTGTCTGTTAGAGCTCTCGGTGTTCCTGTCTGTGACTGTATTCGGTTTCAAAGTGTCGGGCTTGATTTTTCCTTTGGAAGAGACGATACGTGCATCACTTTACAGTGCTCTGGCTTAACGTGGGCCGTTCAAAATAAACCTTCAGAAGAGACTTTTGGACAGAAAATACTGAACGTGACTCAGGTTTGTTGTGTCATTCTCTGGTTTTGGATACAGTTTGCGGGGGGAAAAAGAAAAAAATCTATTAAATCCAGTGGATTACTTCAGCCTGAGTGTGATGGTTTCTTTTTTTCCAGCAATAAAATGTGCTCTGAGTACGTGCGGGAGGGAAAGGAATATTTTAATGATTTGTTTGAGAGTGACAATTTGGAATTTTTATATGTTTGACCTTGTTCAGTGTAATAAAAGGGTCGGATAGAAACTCTGCCTTTCTGCACGCAAATCGCTCTTCGGTGACAAGAACGATCGCATTAAAAAAATGATAAACTTTGCAAGTCAGACCTTGAGAAGTGTCCCGCTTCTGAAACCACGAGAAATCTGCATTTCTGCATATCAATGAGCGTGCCGAGATTGTCCAGTGAACTGTGCCGCCAGAGCTGGCCTCATTTAGCCGGGATTTTCAGCGGAACATACGGGAGCTGGCTGCCCAGCCCCGTTTAAAAATCGCAGCTGAATGCCCGTCTGTTCCGCCGTCACAAAAGCTGGCTTTTGTAAGCGTCCCGTGCGTTCCCCTCGCTGCAGATTTGGTCTCAAAATCGGAAATATGTCCGAGGAGATGTTCAGCGGTTTGCTGTGCTGTGCAGCTGAAAGGGAGATGGATTCGGTGGTGTGGGCTTGGAGTAAAAAGCCGCTTGTTGAGGTTTAAAGAAAAAAGCAGCCGTGGAGACAGGGATAGTTCTGTTCCTGCTCTTGGAGCACGTTGGGTCCTGAGCCTTGGCAGGGGCTGTAGCGGCAGAAACTGGTGCTGGCGGCCGAGGCAGGATCCAGCGGTGATAACTGCCTGTGTTTTCCAGCTCTCGGGTTCCCTGGGCATCCCGCAGGCTCCACAGTCCGGGAACCACCTTCGGAGCGGGGAGCAGCCGGGCGGCAGTCGCCAGCTCCGTGCCCGGGCAGGGTGACACCGGCTGGGGCCGTGCTGCATGGGTTTGNGGAGCCGCGCTGTGTGGGTTTGTGCCTGAGCAGGGTGACACTGGCTGGAGCCATGCTGCGTGGGTTTGTGCCTGGGCAGGGTGACACCGGCTGGAGCCGTGCTGCGCGGGTTTGTGCGCAGGGATAACCCAGGGGCTGCGGTGGGGCCGAGGCTCCTCCCGTGTCCCCTCTGCTGCTCCAGAAGGACGCTGGACCTTGCTGTTATCTTTAAGCACGTGAGGATCCGTGGCCGAGTCAACGCAGGTGGCTACAGGCATTCAGCTGAGCACGTGCTGGAGGGTTTTAAAGCTCAGAGGCGTTCGTTTACCAACGGATTTCAGAGAGAAATTCTGAAATGCTTCAGGCGTTTAACTGAAAAGGAAGGGTAGGGTCGCAGAGCTCTCTCTTGTGATGGGTTTCTTGGGCAGCTGTCTAACAGAAGCCATCGTGTGACGGCTGCGCTTGATCTCGTGCTCAGAAACTGGCCGGGAGTGGAAAAGGTCAGAGATGGGACCCTGCGCGGTCACGCCAGGCTGGGCTTGGTGGCTGTGTGCGGATGCAGGGCTCTGTGTGCCGTGCCCCTGGGTGTTCCGCGTGGCCTCCAGCTGCTGCTCCGAGCGGGAGCGTCTCCCTGGGGGTCCTGGGTCCC
>VZTO01024316.1:1792-27624 GCA_013400615.1 Syrrhaptes paradoxus | reverse complement strand
CTTTTCTCTCTGACAATTTCAGCTCCCAGTCTCTGGGGAAATAAGAAATCAGTAAAACATTGTCTTTGCTTTTTAGAAGCTTAAGTCTGGGAGAAAAAAGGAAATGCGGTATTGCTTCTGATGGCTTAGCCAGCCAAATCTATTTCTTCCATCAGCTTTTTTAGATTCTTTAAAGATCTCTATTGTCCTGCTGTTCCTTTGGCTTTCTGGCGTGGAACATACACAAAACACAGCATTGTAGTATAGATGGGTCCTCTCCATGTCTGTTCCCTCACAGTGGAAAAAGANATAAGCATAAGCAGGAATGTGCTACAATCCATCTTCAGTTTGCTGCGTACATATGCATCTGACTGAAAATTTAGGACCCCTAAATTTAGAGATACTTCATCAGTGCAGAACTCCTCAAAGTTTAGCCTTACAATCCTTTGGGCTTTAGTTCTGTAAAACAGGGTTAATCACAACATTCTTTTAACCTGGATTTTATGTTTAGTCTTCACGGCAGGGACTGTCTTTAATAGGGTTACAATGTCAGTGAAAATACTGAGATGCCACTTGGTTAGATGTAATGAGAAACAATAGTACACACAATGCAAATATGTCTTAAAAATTTCTAAGTTTCTTTTCACTTAAGCATGGGGAAGACATTCTCTCCCATGTTTCATTATCTTTTGTGGCTTTTTGCTATTTTTATGGCTTGTTGGCAGGCAAAATGTTATTTGTTTGGGCTGATAAGGTTTTCATTTCTATAAATAAGGGACATTGTAACTGTACCAAAAGATTTTTTCTGGGACTGCTTTAGTTCACGCTATTACTCTAATATATTCCAAGCTTATTTTAATTTTCTTTTTCCTTCAGAGGAAAACCAAATCAAGTCTACATGTAGTAAGTCAGAGCAAATTGACTGGAAAATATGAGTTGCTGCTGTAGTTAAAAGTATAATTCTATGTTGTTACAGCAGTAAAATGGTAAAAAAATTTCATAGTAACTGAAAAGCATGTCCTATAAAGAGCTGCATGAAGTTATTCTTGCAAATGGCATTCAAAAAATGAGCCTGTTGTCTTTCTTCAAATATACACCTGAATAGAATGTCAAAACTGATTTTTTATTAAAATGATAAAAAACAACTAATGTCATGACATACTTATTAAAAAGTGACTTGTTTTCATACAAAGCTTGAAATTAGTTTTACAGACCATTTTTATTGGTTTTGGTCTGATAAAAACAGGGTTATTCTGCCTTTATGCTTCTCTTATATGGAGCAGAATTTAACTCTAACAAACGTCTTGTTGGAATCAAACAAATATATATATAAGAAACATTCATTTTTTTATTATTGCCTTTTTTTCAGCAATAGTTGTCATACATAGACATACCTTTCTTTNGATGAAATGTTCAGAGAACAGACAGCATGCGGCTTGTTCCAGGAGCCCTGTGCCCTTTCTGGAGGAGCGCTAGCTTTCTCGTTCCAAGGGCACACGAGCCGTTAAGCCAGCCATAGATGGTGGCAGCTTACTCTGTTGGACACAGTACTTCTGAATTTCCCTCTGGTCCATGGTCATTTCAGCTTTGCCCCATTTCCTGTCTCCTTATGTATTACTTTTCACCTGACGCCTGCTGCACTGGTGGTATGAGACACTTTCTGCCTGCATAAGTTCCTGTCCTCTTTCTTCAGATCACAATGATCGAAAGCCCTGGCATTAAGGACCATGACCTGGATCTCTTCAGTGCTCTGACAAGGCACATCTGTGTAGTCAGATGCACGAGATGATCTAGCTCTGCCTGTGCTCTAGGTTAGAAAGATATGAGCCAGGTCCTTGCTCAAAGGAGCATGTAAGTTCACTAACAGGCATTGCTCGTGCTTACTCAGGAGTCTGATTAATGAGACTCACAGCTAACTATTCTAATAGCTTTGGAATAAGCTCGTGTGCCTGCCCAGAGCACATCTCTTTCCCAGTCCCCAAGCAGACAAAAGTGTGAGTTAAACTTCTGCTCTGTAAATGAGGACTCTTCTCTTTCTGTTCTTATCTGGTCCACATACTCTGCAGTCTCATCTTGTTCTACATGAGGTTTATCGTTTTCTGCTCTTGAAGACAGGCAATATCAGCATTACCTGTTCAGCCATCCATTGCAACACAGCTTTTTCTAAACTTCCTTGTGTTCATGCAGTAATTTATTGGGTGAGAAATACTGGTTATACTTCATTTGTGTTATTTTGTATTGCCAAATTTTTGTTCTTGGGCCACTATAAAAATTAAGAACATGATGCCTAGAGATGGAATCACTAGTTAGCTAACTTGCTTTGACAGAGTTTTTAACATTGTTACGTAGAACTCATTGTGCAGGGGTTTCTCGTTCTCCAGTAGAAAACAGGTTTGTCTTCATGCATGACAGATGACAGCTGACAGCCTGATGTAAAATGTCTGGAGTAATCAGTTAACCACTGGTGTGTCAACCCTTGCTAAAATCTTCCTGAAAGGTCATTGGGCATCCAAAGCAGCCACACAAGAAAACACATAAGCATATTGTGACTAAGCTTTAGGGAATAATGTGCTAAAGTGATCTACAAAGTATACATAGCTTCTTCAACTATGCATAAAGGATACCTTTCAGTAACTTCAATTCCTCTGAATCTGTTTGCTTCATGATTTTGTTAAACACTTTTAATCTCATGAGCTTAGAGTTCTGCCATTGTCCTTTACCATGGACTTGTTATAAGCAATCTCTACACTAAAGCTGTTTTTTCTCTTGTTTGGTTGGGGTTTTGTTTTTGGTTTTGAATGCAGAAGCAAGGTGAGAAAAGGCCAGAAGAGAACTTTTTTAGAAGCTGAGATAAATATTTGTAGTGAAGTCCTTACCCACTTGTAATTGTACAGCACCAGCTTTAGGTAGAAGGGTTTTACACTTTTACATTGATAAAAGGATAACTGGCAATTCTATTTCCAATAAATACATTTTAAATACTGAGTTCCACTTGCCAGTTATGAATTTACAGTTTTATGCATCCACCTGTTGCAATTTTTTTCCTGGCATCAGAGAAAACTGGAATAGAAAGATTCCAGGAATCTAAATATGGGCTAGATCTTTGAACCTGGACTCTTTCCACTGCTGCAGTACCTTAAAGGGAAGATAAAAAACCAGTATATCCTCTTTATATTGTCCTCCATTTTCCACTTTTCTAGTCCTTGCAATGTAGTTTGAAGCCCTAGATGCTACTACTGTCTCTGTTGAGATATTTTCCCACCTAGGCTTCTCTGGAAGAGTTATGCCCTTGGACCCTTTGGGCCAAGAGAAACTACTATGTTCTTCCTAAAACCAGACACCTGAAAGGTTCTTCTACAGGACAGAAATGATGCAAAGGAGATGGTATTAAGTCAATTTGACCCATCCACTGTAGAGATTGCAGTGGTAAAATAGTTTGTCAGGAATAGTTTGTAATAGTTACAGCACTACAGAACAACCCTGACACTACCTATAGACTAGAACAAACAAGTTCAGTGGAACATTTTCAGTACCAATAGCTTAAATCCTAAATTAATTTCTAAAATAAAATATAAATAGCCTGTCTTAGTGCATAATTCATTACTATTGCTAGTAACAATAATCCTAACAATTACATGATCACACAATTAGATTCCAAAGCTCCTGATTTTAAGACAGCTAAATAGCTGAAAGTCAAGGAGGTATAAAATTGCTGGGGAGTTTTCCTTCAGCCAGGATGAAATTAAACAGGTTACTTTGAGAGCTGGTTGAAACCATAAGTTTAATTAATTAATGATTCAGGGCACAAGACTTCTGACAAAGAAGACTCTTTGTGCAAAAGAAAAAAACTAATAAAATTCATTTTTCTTTTCCCAAGAAAATTAATCATGTACTGGCTGCTTTTAATGGGTTTTGCTCCTGCTGCCTTACCCACCCTTACCTGGTTTGCTAATTAGACTACATGTCACCAAGAGATCATCAAACCTCCTTGTAAAAGGAGTCCCTGCAGAGATTGCCTGACTGCCTCAGGTTGGAAGTTTTCAAAACTAGTTAGGGAGAGTGAAGAAAAATAAAAAAAATGTAGCTTGGGTGAAGTTAATAAGTACAAAAGGAACATGGATTTCCAAGCAGTTCAGGTACCAAGATGTGTCTATAACTGTAATATTTTATTAGCCTTCTTACTATATAGTAAATTTTTTTTCTTCATTTTCTTTAAAGATACCAGTCCGTGTTCATTGAAGTCAATGGACAAAACTTTATGGGCTAAATTTTAGAGTTGTTTCGGCAGATAGATCCCTATTGGAATTAGGCTCCTAGGTGCTATTAAAAGTCTTACTAGGTGCTACTCTACATCCCTAAGCAGTTTTGAAAGTTGCCACCTAATAGTTTTCATAAGGCCTGTGATCAGGTTTTCATCATCCAGGCTAAGGGGAAAAAAGTTTGGATGATTTGAATAAAGCACAGAACATATGTAATTTAGACAGTAGGAAAATACAGTAAGAGTGGAAAGGAGAAAGGAAAAACCCATAACAGTAATGCAAACATCCTTGAGATTCCAGATCTCCAAGGTGTCCTGGTTCATGAATTCAGCTGTGGTGTTTAGTTGGATGACATATACTTGAGACTCTTAGGAACATAAAAAATAATTTCATTTCTAAAATAATTCAATTTTGTTTAAGTACACTAATGAAGAACTGGTTTAAAATTAAACTGATCCATAAAAATCCAGCACCTGAGCTAAATTCTTAATGCCATTATTAAAGTTAGGGAGGAATGAGTATTCAAATAAGGGTTCACATAATATCATAAATAATTGTCCTGTGTGGTCGGTGCATGGTCCCGTTACATGCATATTTTGTCTCAAACATGAGCCAACACCATACACCTAGGTAAGAATTTAGGAACAATGCAAATATATGGTTTCTTCTGAATAATTTTCTAGCCTGCAGAAATTTGCAAACCTAAGAATCCTTGAACTGGAGGCAATATCTTTCTATTTAATGGCACTTGATGGATGTTTTTCCATGTATGATTTGTTCAATTTCTTTTTGAACCCTGAGCTTTCCTATGTCTTTGGAAATCTCATCCATGGAATTGCCACTGGCACTAGCTTTTCCTCTGGTGGCAAGAAAAGAAACATGTTGCTGAAGCATTCACAGGAGTGACGAGGGAAAACAGGAAGGGTCTACAATATCTGCTTCACATAGGGCATTCGTGTTGTACGACCACGTAGCAGCACTACGCTTGCCTCAGATTTCTCCTGCCGACAGGCTTCTATTAGGTGGTTGCAGTCACAGCCCTCTCTCCCACAGCACAGTCCAAGGCAGGGCAGGATATAATCTCCACAGGCTGATCTTCGTGACAGCTACTGAAAAGAGATTTTTCTATAGAAGTGATGGACTTGATCACCTCCTAGACAAATGAAATTAAAACATTATTGAAACTCCCTGAAAGGGAAGATTAAACTTTTTTTATTCAATTAAACTCCTTGGTCAGAGAAGTGGAAGATTCAGAGCAGCCACTGTATCAGTGGCTAGAGAAGATAATTATCCTTGAAGTAGTGAGAGAAAAATCATGGCAATTGAAAACTCTTACCCAAGAGAATAAAACTTTTCCTATTAGAAAATCTTTTAGTAGAACCTTAGAGATTAGAAAAATGAAGTTCAAATACAGAATAAAGATGATCATATGCTCCTTTGCACTGTTCTATTGAAACTTTTTACTGTGATGTTGTGATATGTTAACTCTTTCCTTATTTCTTTTTTTTTTTTGTAATCATGCATTAAACAAAATGCCAATTGTTGCAAGCAGTTTTTTTCTTATGCTCTTCCTCTTGTATTAAGAAACCGTACAGAGTTGTGGTTTTTTTGTTTGTTTTTTTTGGGTTTGGGTTTTTTTTTTGAGAAAGGGTGGGGAAAGGGAGAATCACATATGCTTTTCTACATCTTTTATTGGTCAGGCCAAGTAAACATAAGGTGTGCAGTTCTAGTATTCTGTGAGGGAAGTGATCACATTCATATATGGTTTGGATATACTGCTCCTGATTCTCTGCCCTTTTGTACCAATTTTGTATTGGCACCTAAAGAGTGCTGCTCTCACATTTTTGCTGTCCCATGCTTGAACCCTTATTGCCCTCCCATTTTTGCGGAGGAACTTTTGTTTTTAGTGTATATTATTTAAGTGACTTTGTTATGTTGATGACATCGTCATGTCATGTAGTGTCATTTGAGTGAAAGACTGTCCCTGATGAAGCCAGTTTGTCAATTGATTTCAGTTGTTCCATATTGAATTTCCATTACTGCTCAGTCTGTGGACAGAATGATTGCCAACATTCCATGAGAACATCTGTTTAGGGGTGTTTGTGTTGGTTTTTTTTTTTTGTTTGTTTGTTTGTTTCTAAATTTATGAAGGCTTTAGAAGGAAAACAGGAGGAACTGGGTACCTTGTGAATTAATATTTTCAAATTTGTCTAGATCTTCACCAACAAGCTGTATTATTGACCTATGACATGCAGCTTTATACCTCTGTTTCTTTCTTGGCATGCCTCTATACCAGGACTTACAAATAAATAATACAGCTGGAATCTGGGCTTCCTGGATATTTTGTTTAAATGCAGAATTTTAGAGTCATTTTCAGCAAGTCCCATCCTTTTAGGGACCCATACCAAGTTTCAGGGATCTGCTAATTGCGAGAGTGTCTGCCATGTGAATTAAACAATGTGGATTAGCTACAGTTTCTGCAGGTAATTACTGACCAATCTTAATGTTAAGTTGTCATAAGAAAATGGAAAAAAAAGGCTAATTATTTAATTTTCAGACCTGAGGTAAGTAGGAAGGAAAAATAGTTATCTTATTACTTAGTAATAAAGTGAAGGTGTCTGCAAGGTGCAATTTTCCATCTTAAAATAAGTAGTTCCAAGCAACGCACAATAAATATGAGTGTGAGCTATGAAAGTGATGACAGCACTGTTGAATGAGGATACTCTTTGCGTGTAAATTTGCTTCTCTCATGATTTCAGTCTTTTGCTTTCAAATCACAGGATGCTTGTTACATGTTCTCTTACTCCAGGCACAAGTATCTTACCAAACACCATACACAACGTGCCTGTGAGCTGCTTGTGGTCTTTTCTGCATCTGAGGCTTAACATAAGAAATGTCAAAAGAAAAAATGCTTTATATTAGTCTTAGTGCTAGAAATATAACAGGCTTTCTGTAATGATGTATGATCAGACTTATGCACACATGATGAGAAGATCTCAGTGGAATTTTGCTCAAAAATGTTTCCCTTACGGGAGCATCCTATGGAACCAATTAAGAATAAAACGAAGAGGATTCTGTTGAATTTGTGCCAAAGAGCTACTATATGTAATAAAGAGCAATTGCTCTTTTTTGTAGTTTTTTTAATCATCCTTCAGAAGATCATGAATAATTATATCTCTGCTAGCAAATCTCAGAGGCTGGTTTTAGAAATCTGTGCAAAAATTTCCCAGAGGAATTAATGTCTGTAGGCTTGTTCAGTATGACCACATTCTTTAGGACAATTATTCATTTCTTTTGCGAAACATTTGAGAATTCAGTATTTTCATGTAGGCTAGACAATTCTTCATGTAAAAGAATCACATACTTTCAAAATTTTTAGTTCCTTCAAAAATCCCCTTCATGTCTATACTTGAAAAATCCCCTTTACTGTACTGCACACAAAAGATTGTCTGGGTAATAGCTAAGCTAGCAATGGGCTACAATTTTTCCTAAATTGCTAAGAGTTTCTAGTATATCCCAAAAATTTCTTGTACCTACCCCACTTAGTTGTCTAATTCCTGTGTTCTCTGCCTGTTCTCTTATCAGCATTTAGCTCAGTGCAGTTCAAATCTGTGCACAAGTAACAGAGATCTGTTAATTGGGCCTGCAATGGGAGCTTTGTGTAGGCAAGCTGATGTGTTCAGGCTGGTTCAAGCAGCTCACCACAGCACTGTGCTGTGCCATGTAAACACAGCCAGGGAGCTTGACTTCTATGGGCCATCACATGGGCAGCAGAACTGTTGTGACTGGCACAGAAGAACTTGAATGGTAGTTAATGGCAGCAACTTGTTCTAAAACAGTCTCAGAGGGTAGAGTAGAGCCCAGGCCCAGCAGGATAAGTATGTTTTAAAGAATATTTTGGATTTAAACTCTACAGAAAGATGTCCCTGTGCTGAGTCTAACCATTTCAAATTCTATGCAGTTCATGATATAAAAGTGTTATAGGGCAAAAGGACTAGATATTTTTCTGATGGTCGATAGTTCTTATTTGGAAATTCAGCAGTTGGAAGGAGATGTTTAAATGGCATTAACTTCTTGGGGAGGAGAGAGGGGCTTTTCCTGAGGGAGTCTATCATGAAGGGTTAGTTTCTCTCCTACCATTATTTCCTACACTATGATTACAAGACTCAAGCAGTTGAGATTTGAAGTATTCCTAGACTACCTGCTACACTGCTGTACAATGTGCGAAATAGGCTATGTCGTCTTAAAGTATTTATGTAGCCAAGGAGCATGACTGGAGACACAGGTGACATTTGTTTAATGAGAAAGCAAGAATTCAAGCAGGCATGATTATAACAAAAGTATGACAGAAGGAAGACAAAATTAGTCTCTGGTGCTATGATTTGGTACACAATAATGAAGCTATTCAGAAGCTATGAACCTACAGAGTATGTCAGAAGATAACTGGTCTTTGAGC
This sequence comes from Syrrhaptes paradoxus, assembly GCA_013400615.1. Taxonomy (NCBI): domain Eukaryota; kingdom Metazoa; phylum Chordata; class Aves; order Pterocliformes; family Pteroclidae; genus Syrrhaptes; species Syrrhaptes paradoxus. The sequence continues at coordinate 18,930 of VZTO01024316.1, read as the reverse complement.
CATTAAGGGTCAACAATCCCTCTATAAAAACAATAAGGTAGAAATGCGTTAAGTATTCCATTAAAGTAGAACATAAACATTTCATTGGCTTGCAAAAAAAAAGAAAGATGCAGCTTAAAGAAGTCTGGTTTTTTTCACATTTGCAGAAGCTGAGTAACTGGAAGTGTACTTGGCATTTGAATAGCCACTTCATGTAACTCCTCAAAAGTCAATCTCAATTCCTGTAAACTAGAGTTGCACAAAATGAATGCACTTAAGTGTCTGGTGCCCGCCAACCCTAATCAGGGAACGTTGATCAGAGCCTTACACTGCACAGCACTAATTACCATACTTACACACCAGGTCCCTGTGTCACTTGCCTCACATCCTCCTTTTAACCAGGTTCTCCCTCCCCAACTTCAGTGTCCTATCTCCTTTATACTGGGACTCCTCTCTTTCTGTAAATGGACACATTTTCATACCAATACCTTGTTCTTTGTGTGCTCTTATGGGCCCTAACTGTGGTGATACTGAGGGGGAGCATTCCACTTGTCCCACTGGACATGTAAGCTCAGAAATAAACCACTTCAAAGTAACTGGCTATTCTGTGATAACTTCCAAAGAGTGGCAGCTTGTTAGCATAGTGCTCATACTCTTATAGAGACATAAATCTGACCCTATTTTGAACATGATTTGGAATAAGGGGAGATATATGAAGCCAAAATCAAGGCTCATGCTTTTAGGGGGTCTTGTGAAGCTTATCCCCAAGATAAGAACACTGTACTGCTTTCAGTTACAGCTAAACCTGCTCTCTATTGTGTAAAGAAACCACTACTGAGGACCTGATGAACCAGAGCTGCCTCCCTATCTGTAACTCAGTTCTGTGTCACTTTGTAGCCTTTGCTTTGAGTATACATGTTAGAAAATACATGAGACATCTGTATGGTCCATGAAAACAGAGGCCAGGCCGATGTAGAGTCCACTCGCTGGCCCATGGCCTGTGCACCTACATGACCAGAGAACGATGCAGCACAGCTGCTTAAAGGGGGGTGTTTGCTGCACACATCTCCTTGTCCTGGGTTAAGCAGAGACAGAGTTAACTTTCTTCATAATAGCTAGCAAGAGGCTGTGTTTTGGATTTGTGCTCAGAAGAAAGCTGACAATAAGTGATGTTTTATGCTGCTGCCAAGGACGGCAGACCAGGGAGGAAGTACAGCCAGTTGCTAGCCTAGGATTTGATCTTAGGTTCAAGATTGAGACCCAGAGTGGCCAATAATCTATTCCATAACATACACATCATGCCCAGTATATAGGTGAGGACCCTCCGGAAGATCATCCCTTTTTATTCCAGGTCCCTTTGGTTTCCGGATCTCTCTTGCCTCCGGATCATCTTGCTCCAGGTGGCCTTTCTCCCAAGGCCCCCCCCAAACCCCTGTCATCTCTCGGTCTGGGATGCTTGGACTGTTATCTCTGGGAACGGTGCACCCCCCACCTGGGGGAATCATGAGTGTGGTTTCGGGACTCTCCCTGTTCCGGGATCAACTCTCCCTGCTCCGGGATTGTTAGCTGGGAACAGGCTGAGTCTTTATCATTAGGTGGGGGTGGGGGGGGCAGTATCACTGTGTATCATTTGTTTGTATATTTGTATATAGTAGTATTTTCAATATTATTGTAGTTCAGTTATTAAATTGTCCTTATCTCAACCCACGAGTCCTTTTTTCCCTTTGTCCCTTTGACTCTCTCCCCTATCCTCGGAAGGGGGGGGGGAACTGTGTGAGCAGATGTGTGGTTTTGGCCCCCAGCCAAGGGCTAACCCATCACAGCACCACAGATCTCTTCTGGGATGTCTGCCTGCCATCCAGCATCTTAATACAGCTGCAGGAGGTTATGGCATGTTTGGCAATGGGCAGATGGTTAAAGCAGATCTGTTCAAATGCAGGTGCCTCAGTTGCATGTATGAGTGCAAGGCAAGAGAGAAGGACTTTCTCTTTTAACAAGCAGGCTTTATGCTATGGACTTGTAAAAAAAATTGAGACTAAGTGTGTATTTCAGTGCAGTATTTTTTGTTCTTTCGTCTAAGCCTGAAACAAGATAAGTTTATTTAAAGGAAAAAAATCAATCTGTGAGGGAATTGTCATTCTAAAAGAACCACCTGGTTCTGAGGTAAATGAACAGGAGAAACTAATATTCTTCTCTATCCTGCTGACACTTCTAGGAATAAAAATAGTTACTCTGTTTGTCCTTCAGCACTTTGTTGAACTGCAGCTTCAGAGCCTGGTTCGCTTTGAATTCATGCTTAATGAAGCATAAGTTGTATTAATAGCAGCTATTAAATCTAGGTAGCGTAATAGAAATTTCAGCTTGACACACAGAATCTGACAATGGCTCAAGCAGCAAAGACTGGCAAACCCCTGTTCTGATGCACTCCAGAGATTTCAATTCAGTTCCTAATGACACTGCCCATGAATCACTGCCCATGTAAGCAGAAGCCTGTTTCTGGATAAGAAAACCCGTTTACAAGAGCCAAGGATTTTTCAACAACAGTATGAGTGAAGCACAATGCACTAATACTGTCAGAGAAGCATATTACAGAACATGGAAGAAAAGAATTCCAATGAGTATTAGAGGCCAGCGTACCAGCTTAGAAAAGCTGTGACAATATTTTTAATAGTCAGCTCTCCATTTTTGAAGATAATTGAGGGGCTTTGGTATCTTGGATACTCCAGGGGCTTTCAGTATTTGCTGAAAAAAGCATACACAGTGGAGTAATGAAAAGCATCGCAAGGACTCTGAGTGGAAATGATCCTTATTTACTCTAGACAGCACTGAGTCTGAGATAGTGAGCTGTGCAAAATGTAAGATGAGACTGTGGAGCATTGTACGGAGATACCCAGTCTGGCTTTATACCTAAAGCAGCTCAGGCACAGCAGCCTTGACTAGGCTGAATTCTGTGCTCTGCAAACACATCTGCTCTGCTTTTTGGCAGACCAGGGAGTTAGTACACCTGCATTTATTTGGCAGTGCACCAGAGCTGCTAAGCCCTTTCCAATCCAGCTGCCTTAGCATTAAGCCATTTTTGGGAAGTGCTTCACCCACTGTACCGTTTATTCACAGATAAACTGCTATTAGATAATCTGAGTTGATTGTCCTTGTCAAGTCAGAGACACTAATGAGTGGCTTGCATTCCCATCTCATTCTCTGTACCAAAATCCCAAAATACTTTACAGACTTAACTAATAAATATATAAAGTACATTACACAAGCAATGCATGTATTGTTTCATATAGCTATTGATCTTTGCTTGTTGACTGAATGGGAGCCTTAGTTTAAGGCTAGATACTTACTGAGAACTTTGAGAGAAGAAAGGGAGGATAGTATATAAAGAGACAAAAATTCTACCTATGTAGGCTCTAAGAATGTTGATAACCCCAGTTGATACAGTGCCTAGTTTGGATTCCTCAGGTTTTTAAAGTCCAGAAGTACAGTATTTTGCTTACCCAAGCTGTAAGAAGAAAAAGGAGCAAGAGTATTAATAGGTTAAGTCTAGATCATTCACAGAGGTTCTTGGGGGATCTTATCAATATGCATAAATATCTGAAGGGAGAGTACAAAGAAGAGGGAGACTGGCTCTTTGCAGTGGTGCTCAGTGACAGGACAAGAGGCAAATAAGAGTTACAAACGTTACCTGGAATGTGGCATGGCAGAGCAGATAGAGATGAGCCTCAAATATGCTACCCTAGACTCTATTTTCCTACTCTGTTTTCCTGTCATCTTCGTAAGACTCTTCATCATCCTCTGTACTTCACTTTCCCCACCTATAAAATGACTCCCCCAAAACTTCACAAGAAAGCTATTAAGCAGGCCGCAACAGGAGCGAAACGTCAGACAGACAATGGAAATCAAAGAGACAAAGCTGAGCAGCCTGATAAGGAGCCATCCTAAAGAAGCAATTGTCTAACTAAACTTCTGTAAATTACATGAAACTGCAGACAGACGGTGGTACTTCCTTAAAGAAGAGCATGTGCTCTGAAATTACTGTCTCCAGTCTGAAACAGTCAGGGCAGGAATATTCTTCAGGGTGGCTCAGACTTCTGGGACTGCAGGTAACATTTTGTTTAAAATATATGTAGAAAGGCATTGCAGAGTAAGACACTTCAAAATCTAGGTCACCTGTGCTTACTGGATTTTTATATATATATATTTTTAATGCCCTGAATATTTTCTGGAAGCCTGAAAACATCCCTTTTTCTTCCTCCCCATCCCAATGACTATTTAAGAACAAGGGAAGACCTCACCACCCCCAGTGAGAAGAGGGAAGCAAACTGTAACTACACCACATGGTCACATAGTGCTTTGCCTTTTCACAGAGGACCCTGTGAAGCAGATGCACAGGTTTAGCAAGAAAACAGACATAACTTTATTAATTTCAAACTTGAGGGTACAGAGATGAGNACCTATGTAGGCTCTAAGAATGTTGATAACCCCAGTTGATACAGTGCCTAGTTTGGATTCCTCAGGTTTTTAAAGTCCAGAAGTACAGTATTTTGCTTACCCAAGCTGTAAGAAGAAAAAGGAGCAAGAGTATTAATAGGTTAAGTCTAGATCATTCACAGAGGTTCTTGGGGGATCTTATCAATATGCATAAATATCTGAAGGGAGAGTACAAAGAAGAGGGAGACTGGCTCTTTGCAGTGGTGCTCAGTGACAGGACAAGAGGCAAATAAGAGTTACAAACGTTACCTGGAATGTGGCATGGCAGAGCAGATAGAGATGAGCCTCAAATATGCTACCCTAGACTCTATTTTCCTACTCTGTTTTCCTGTCATCTTCGTAAGACTCTTCATCATCCTCTGTACTTCACTTTCCCCACCTATAAAATGACTTCCCCAAAACTTTACAAGAAAGCTATTAAGCAGGCCGCAACAGGAGCAAAACGTCAGACAGACAATGGAAATCAAAGAGACAAAGCTGAGCAGCCTGATAAGGAGCCATCCTAAAGAAGCAATTGTCTAACTAAACTTCTGTAAATTACATGAAACTGCAGACAGACGGTGGTACTTCCTTAAAGAAGAGCATGTGCTCTGAAATTACTGTCTCCAGTCTGAAACAGTCAGGGCAGGAATATTCTTCAGGGTGGCTCAGACTTCTGGGACTGCAGGTAACATTTTGTTTAAAATATATGTAGAAAGGCATTGCAGAGTAAGACACTTCAAAATCTAGGTCACCTGTGCTTACTGGATTTTTATATATATATATTTTTAATGCCCTGAATATTTTCTGGAAGCCTGAAAACATCCCTTTTTCTTCCTCCCCATCCCAATGACTATTTAAGAACAAGGGAAGACCTCACCACCCCCAGTGAGAAGAGGGAAGCAAACTGTAACTACACCACATGGTCACATAGTGCTTTGCCTTTTCACAGAGGACCCTGTGAAGCAGATGCACAGGTTTAGCAAGAAAACAGACATAATTTTATTAATTTCAAACTTGAGGGTACAGAGATGAGTGTGTGTCATACATGCAGATCTAAATGGTTTATTGGATTACATTTTTTAAACTTTTATTCCCCACAGAATGGTAATTTCTATTTTGAATAATATTTTCACTTATGAGCGACAACAGACAAAAAATTCAGAAAAGAGAGAGGTTCTTTTAACCTGCAGAAAGGTAGAATATGGATGTCATGACTAAGGGCTCTTCCAAGCATTTAATCTACAAAGGGATTTATTGAGTATTTGGTTCTTGCTGGAGCTGTTAACAGTATAGCTAACTCAGATAGTGATTCCTTTAGTCACAAATGTCTTCCTCAAGGAATGAGACAGAAATGTCCTGCAGTTAAAAGGCGCAGAAAGCTCTCAGATACCACAGTAAGGAGGAAGATAGAAGAATGTATGTAAAATGAAGCAGTACCATCAATCTTCTCCATAAAGAAAGCCAATCATCTCTTCAGCAGAAAAATGCTTTGCCTGTTCTAAAGACTGAACTGAGCTTGAGACATCAACCTAGAACTCTCAGCCTGAAACTCTCAGCATCTTATTCCTGTCTGTCTTATGTGAAGACACAAACCTCACAAACACGATCTACAGCTTTCTTCTGTGACTGCCACACTGAAAGACAGGATCTTCCTTTACTTCTGAATTGCCATGACCTACACCCAGACCTTAGTGAAAAAAAGCAGCTAGTACAGCTAGAAAGGGTTAAAAATAAAGTCCTACTTATAAATTTTTAGTAATCTCAGAAACACAGTTGAACTTTTTCACTAAATGCTAAAATGCTAATGATTTTGCTTATATTTCTGCGTGAACCCTGTTTTAAGAATGATGTTTGCAATAATGTGCCTAAATATTTTCTTTCCCTCTTCATCCATGACTACTTTCAGGGAATCTATAAAATTATACTTTTTTTTTTGGAAGGTCAGAATATGAAGATATTTCAAGCCCTCTAATTAAAACCACAGAAAAACAGATCTGTTTTTCCTCCCTCCAAATAGTGACTGTGGTCTCTGGTGATTTTTGTATCTAGTACACATCTCTGTCAATGTCTTCTTGTAATGCTATTAACTTCACTGCACATGGCATTTTACAAGATCTTGGGAAATTTAGAGATAGCTGAGTGTTAATCTTGTTTTACCAAAATCTGTTACACAGATTAATTTTTTCTCTGAACTTCTGTAGAAATTTGTCTTATTTTTATATGTTTATAAATCTTTTTTTTTGTTGTTCTTGTTTTCTTTCTTTCTTTTGAGCAGACATTTCTGACTGAGGAGGTAGTGGATTTTGCTCAATTCTCTGCTGAAAAATTTGCTGTCTCTAGGATCTTCCCTGCTGGAAGTCACTCTTTGATTCCCTTGATCTTTCCCCCAAGTCATTTAATGCAGAAGCAGCCAGGGAAATTTAAAAATGCCCACAGACTTATTTACCAGCCTGTTCCATTTTGGTGAAAAACATCAGACTGTAACTTCTTGCTTGGGAAGAAGCAGGAAGACTGTGAGTAGTGTTGAGCAGGTCAGGTAGCGCTGCTGAAGCTAGGAGAAAATATTTGGCCGTCGCTTTAGTAAAGCTGCCACAGCGAAGGCAGCAAACTTTGAAGACTCTGGATTCTGCTGCTGGTTTATATCCAGTGAATTTGTGTAGTCAGCTGGAATACCTGTAATTCATGACCTCTGGACCACAAAGCCTTGTGTTGGCTGCTGTACTCTGCAGAATAATCTGCATCATGACAGGAAGGCAGATATAAATCTGTTCATCCTAAATCAGTGCCTCCTTACATTTTTGCATCTCACATATCTAATAGTGTATCATTTGACTAACTACAACTTTTAAAAATCATTGAAATCTATAAATGCTTCTCTATACGTTTCATCAATATATGTCACATAAGAGCTAATTGTTAGTTTCTGTTACTCACTGTAACTGTACTTGCTGCTATCTTACCTTGCACTTGATCTTGGGCCTAGGACCAGCTTCTAGTTTAATGTTTTCAGTGTGGTAGAGGACTGATGTTTAAACTTTATCATAGTACAAGCAATAACTTACAAATGAATGAAAAGGCTATTTGTATCAATTAACTTTTAATTTCCAGGTTTTTTTTCCTAGTGTATCCTATGTAGAACTAAGAAAAAAAATGCTAAAGTTTTGTGCATCTGTGTTAGGGGATTTTCAGCTTCCTAAACTGGCAAATATCTAGCATAGTGTTTGACTACTTGAGATATTTTTGTAGACAGACTAAACCACTGTGATTTGTTGAAGGTTTTTCAAAGCCCAGAAGGAAGATCATGGAGGTCATTAGAGATCTTGCAAAGGCAACAAAGGCTTGGAATTATGAATAGAATGAAATTATGAATAGAAACTATTTCTATTTATAAAATTATAACTAAAAATTATTGCCTGTTTCATAACATGAAATAATTCTTTGCAGAGAGTAATAGAAACTATAACGATGTACTAGCTCACATCTCTACTCATTTTTCAGAAATTCTTCAAGAAACCTCGAAAAGTGCAACAACATTATGTCTTAGTTATTAGCAGACAATGTTTTCTAATATTGATTTTAAAACAGTCACATAGGGAGGAAAATTATAGGGTAGAAAATTTTAGGCACTTCTGAAGCTCCCATAATTCATTCTGCTTTGTTTCTTTGAATCACTGCAATTTCATTGTGATTGATTAGGTCTAGACTCAGGACTTCTGAAAAGCACATCCTGAATTATTGATAGGTGTTACAGCCCTTTAAATTGCTAGAAACAAAATGCATGGTCAAAACCTGCAGTGACTTGCATGTCTTTCCAGGTCATTGCGTAGTAGACCTATATTTTGTATTAAGAGAGTGCCAGGAGTTAACAGTTACTCTGTTTGAGACTAATGTGTGATACAATTTTCTTTCTTTCCTCTTTTATTCTTTTTTTCTTTTAACTGACGACACACAAAGAAGTATAAATACAGACTGCACTGAAGGATGAGAGCAGAGGAAAGACAGGCAGGAGCTGGTCTCTAAGGAGAGAAGGATAATTAGACTTAAAAACTACTTTTTTTTTTTTTCTATTAAGAAAACAGGCCTTGGAGCTATGCAAACTGATGATGGGCCCAGCCTTGCTTGGGTGGTGCAGTCAGCACAGCTCCTCCTAAGTAATATCTTGGAACCTCAGGAAACTTTGTTATTAAAAAGTGAAAACAACCATATTTAATCACGTTACGCTAAAGGGAACAACCTTTCAGGAGTGCAGGAAGGATTATTTAACTATATATTCTTGGTTCTCCTTAGGTAAAGAGGAAATGGAACTTTATATCAAAGTCAAGTTTATGTGAATTAGAGTATGAGGGATTTATGAAGCCCTGGCTACTGTAAAACTCACTCCTCCTGTAGGCTGTTAGCGGTGAAGATGAAATTGTGGACCAGCAGAGCTGAAAAACTATGGGGCAATACTTCTTAAAGTAAAAGAATGATGCTTTTGGTCAGTCAACATAACCACAGTAACCCTGGTAAACTATTACAGCACAGAATCAGAGTAAATTAGGTTGGGAGTGCGGTCAGATGGTCCCACCCCTACCACCTCCCCACCTCAAAGCAGAGATAGCTTCAAAGTTAGACCCAACTTTAAAGTTAGTTCAGGGCCACAACTTGTTAAGTTTCGACTCTGTCCGTGGATGGAGGTTCCCCAAACGCTTTGTGACCCTGTTCCACTGTTTGACCACACCCCCACTGTGAATTTCTATCTAATTGCAATCTCCCTTGCTGTGACTTTTATCACTTGCCTCTTGTCCTTTTGGTTGTGTCTCTAAGAAAACCCTGGCCATTAGGCAGCTGGGAATAGCAATTAGATCTTTCCTCAGTTTCCCCCATGCTGAGCAAATTCAGCTCTCAGCTTCTTTTCATCTGGTTGATACTCCAGATCCCTTACAATCCTAGTGGCCCTCCACTGGATTATCCAGTTTGTCAGTGTCTTGTACTGGGAAATCCAAAATGGGACACAACATTTTGGATACAGTCTTGCTAATGCCAGATATGGGGAATAATCAATCACTTCTCTTGACCTGTTAGTGTGCTCTTACTGATGCAGCCAGTACGAGACCAGCAAAAGGGTGTACACTGCTGACTTGTGTACACTTTGTCCACCTGACCTCCCCTCCCCAAGTCTTATTCCAAAAAGCTGCTTTCTACCCCTTCGGCGCCCAACCTGCACGGCTGTGGGAGATTATTTGTCCCAGGTGTGGGGCTTCCCATTTTCCATTGCTAAAGGTTTGTCAGCCCAATTCTCCAGCCTGGCGAGGTCCCTCAGCCCTCCAGTGTGCCAGCTCCTCCCTCCATCCCTTTGGTGTCATTCCCATAGGATATGTCTGCAATGTAAGGCAGGCTGACCATGCACACCTCTTTGCAAGGTTTCTGCTAGTCGGCAAAGGCAGATTGCTAACAGATGTTTCAGACAGGATGGAATATAAAAGAGGTTTACAGGTTAGATTTTTTTTTTTTTGTAAGCCAGAAAAAACTGTCTGGCAAACCCCCTTAGGCTATATAATACAGGTGTATTCTTTTTGTAAACTCAAATATTGTACACAAGCAGAAGAAGACAAAGCGTACATTATTTTATAGGCTATTTAAGGCCAATCTTCAAACTGGAAACAGTAGCTTGAGTACATATTTCTCCTCTTATGTAAAAAATGAATTTTGTTATGCATCCTAGGTAACAACAGGTCAATAAGATCCTAGAAATTAATATCTGACAACTGTTTATACATATTTAATTGACTCTGAATGAGTCATTACATATTTTGACTTGGAAAAAGGTCATGTTTAGTAAGAGGTCCTTTGGGCTATTGCACATGTTTATAGATGAGTATGATAATATTTTATGACATATACTTGACCTTCATTTATGCAGACATTTTTTATTTGTTTTAGTTGTACAGGTAAATCTATTTTCAAAGTATATACTGTATCTACTGTATATACTATATTTAAATATCATTTCTAGAAAAGTATTTACCAGTTCTTTGCATTGGGTGGGAGTTTGGATTTTTTTTTTTATTTTAACAGCCTGTTAGGGGCCTTACAGGCTATCTGTAACAGGAGAACCTGTCATTTGTTTTTCAGGATTTGCATAATTTTAGTCTTGCAGAAGAATGTCAAACTCTTCCTGTTTGAATTTGTTACCAAAAATCATCATTTCTAATCTAGATCTTCTAGAATTGGTCAGAAAGCCACCTGCCAGGAGCGTGATAGGTGGAGTTAACCTTGTACTAAGCATCCAGAACAGGAAATGCTTCTAAATGTCCCTTCCAGCCCTACATATCTAAGTTCTATGATGTTCAGCCTTCCCAGCATTGCTGCTGAGGTACCCCAGAGCCAGCTAATGAATCTGAATGGGTTGCTAAGGCTGCAGTGACTGCCTCCACTGTTTGGATGTGAGACTGGGAACAGGGACTTCTGCTTTAAATCTGTAAACCTGTAATACTACTCTGTACCTATGACAAAAGAGGATAGGCTCATTGTCCCTTGTGTGTAGATACAGGCAACATTTTCCCTGAGACATGTGCCAAAACTCCAGCCAGCTGTGGGATGCTCTGCCACTGAAATCAGGAGTGCTAAGTCTGATCTTCCTTTCAGCACGTGTTCTGTTCAGCACAAGCCAGCAAAGGTTGGGGACAGTGATTTAGGTGTTCAGGTTAGGCTTCTGCCTTTCACTGAGACTTCTGAAGTGGGAGTTGGACCCTTCTGAAAATTCATAAAAGCTGAATTGCATCTTAGCCAATGTTAGGTACTTAACTGAGCATGGCTAATGAAATATATATGTTGAGTTTTTACTGTATTGTGACTTGTAATCATAACTTATGTAATCAGTGTAACAACCCATTAAAAATTGGGTCAGATTGAGTCTGACAACTGAACTAGGAGGGGAGCTCTAGACAGAGCACAGGGCAAAAAAGAGCCAGGTGTATTCTTATAGGTGGTGAGATCACATGTATCACTTACAGGTGCCAATGTAATTCATTGGCTGATGACTCAAAATAGTCTTTTTCCATTGTACAATTTCACAGTTTGTGTGTGTAATATATGGTATCATCTTTCTCTTTGATCCTTTATCATCTTTCATCAGTCCAAAATGGGGTGTGAAAATAGACGGCTGTAAATACCAACAACTCTTCAAAAGGTTCCCTTTCCCTGGCTTCCCTTTCCTTATTCTCAGCAGAAGTATGAAAAGTTACGTAGGTGCTTTAAAACTGTACCGAGTCTTTTGTCACGTGGTATGGTCTTCCCTAGGAACTAGCAAAAGAGCTGATAGATACAGACCAGACCAACCTATGCCAGCAGAGGTGTTAGTGCTTAAGGGTTATTCAGGAAATGAGAACATCCCAATAATCGGTGAAATAAAGATTACAGAACATTACCTTTTATGTGAAATTCTAAAATTATATTTATTGGCCAATTCACAGAAAGTGCCATAATGACCACAAAATTAATCTGGTTTTATGCACGTGCAGATGTACAGGCCAAGTTTTAAAATAACAGATCTATTTCCATTATGCACCTGATCAATTATGTGGAAAACATCAGGATATTAACAACCTTGAATTCATAAATGACTGTGCAAAGTGACATGGTTTTTATGAAATATACCATGGAAGGGGTTTTGTACAACTTATTCCCACTATATGTAAATTTAGATTTCATGTACTTTACTATGTGTCAAAATTTACTGTACATTTTCATACAGAAAAGGTCTTTCTAAAAAAAAAAAAGGCAACAGCAGATTTGTATCTGTGTTCAAAAATCATTTTCAGTTCATATTCAACTTTTTAATTGCATATAGTAATTTAATTCATCATTTCGCATAAATTGTATAGATTCACGCTTTCATAAATGCATTTAGCATCTGCAACAAGACATTTCAAGATGTGGCTTGTGATTGTTTCTCATATACATTAAGATACTTTATATAATGAGAATGTCTCCTGGACTGAAGAGTCTGTTGTTTTGAGACACACTTAAGGGGTCACAGCTATACAGGATATGTTAATTCGAATCCCATCTGGCATATGTTTTATTGTCAATAGAAGTGGCCGCCGCTACACGGAGACCAGACTGCTAGGAAACAATCCCAAGCTACAAAATACACGCTGCCAGCTGCAGTTACTGCTGCCCAACAAGAACTAATGCACCAACATGGAAGCAAATCTGGGAAATTATGAACTGTGTGTGAAAAGTTCTACATTTTTACAGGCAAAGCATTGCTTTGACTGCCGAGCTATGATGAAATATGAAATAGAATTGTCCCATCCCATCAGAGCTCAGAGCTGTTACATTCAACATGAGATTATTTCTCAGCTCTTCAAAATCCTTCACTAACATATAAGATATTTCATAACTATATGGTTAATTCTAACTAGAAACAACCCCTTCCACCAAAATCCAGCAATACTCGGGGTGAATGTCTAATTCTTGCTCTGCTGCTCATCACAACTTAAGTCATGTTTTAAAGTTCCTTGCTCAGGAAATCCTCTTCTTTTTTTCTCTCCTTTTGAATTGCAACCTCACTTTGCAAGGCTTAACCATTTCCCCACCTAGTCTATTACACTTAAGTTACTCTTATTAATTACTCTAATTATTAAGTTACTCTTCATGCAATGGCTGGTTTTGGAAAGGTTTGCAGAGAAGAGACAGAAACCTGTAATGACCCAGAGTTTTTTAGAAAATTGAAAAGTATTTCCACTAACTTTTCTCACCCATTGTATTAGCCATTGCTAAGGTAGCCATCTTTGTTCGATCATGTGATCTAAATCCACCAATGGCAATTTGTCATTCCCTACAATCTTATTTGCACAAGGCTAGTTGACACCTATGAGGGACAGATGTGTGCTGAGGGAAGTGTATAGTACCCTTAAATCAACATTGGAAGGCTTAGTGCGCCTGTTTTCCCTTTGACATCCATCTTTTGAGACAGAGCAAATGGGGAAGACAGTTTTATTTCACTTGGGTCCTAGTGATGCAGTGGGCATTTGAGCACAAGGATTTCAGTTCTGTTTTGGCTTTCAGGTAGAGAAGGTTGGGGCAGAAGAAGGAAATACATCAGTTAAAAGACCCAAGCTGCCTTTGTACATCCCTCCTGTGCAACCCGGCTTCTGAGCCAGAGAACGGAGGTTTGCTGGAGGCGTGCTTGAACTCACCATACAGTCATCGTGCCAGTCAGGGACCACAAATGCGTTGCAAATTTGAAACACAATGTCAGGCACAGCAGTACTTGGAAAAGTTGGCACACTTCTATTTCTTTGTAGCGGTTAGCATACGGCTAGAAATGTCAAGTACCTGTTTTAGAAAGTAGGTGCATTTCACCAGTGAGATTTGAGGAGAAACAACATAAACCAATCTGTTTTAAAGCAATGTACTGGTACTGTTTAGTGTAGTGACACTTAAAAGCATGGGCACATGAATGACAATGTCTGTTTTCAAATTAATGATGACAGTCTAAATTTTAACAAATTACTGCTTTCTATTATCGTTTGGTTGGCTCCAATGTTTATTGGTTGGCTTTGTTAAATCATACTGACATAAAAAGACACCAACAAATTCATATTATATGAGAACTGATCCATAGATTACAGCAAAGATATATTTTTTAAATCAAGTTTCAATGTAAATTTATTGTTTAAACTTTGACAACCTACGCAGTGACACACACCAACACAGAGCACTTTAACAGAGTGAACTGACCATGACTGATTTAAGGAAATATCAGGTTTTTTACTTTGGGTATTAATGACATTTCATGAAAAGGTAAGAAAAGATATGAATTGGGAGGAGGAGGGAATCAGAACTTCTCTAATAAATGACCTAAGACAACGAACTTGATAACTATCTAAAAATAATCAAAGGATATAAATCATTGTTAGAGGAATTATCTAGGCTGGTGCAAAAGGGTATAACTGGGACTAATGAGATAAAAATTACAAAAAGGATTATTTAAATTCATTATCAGGAAAGGCTTTCTAATGGTGAATTCTAATTCAGGCCCCAGGCTTGGAAACATTTAAGTAGGCTGAAACACTCCCACCCCTAACACTAGAAAATAGATTCTAGGGAGTTATTCTGCACTGCTAGCACAATACTCTACCTGTTCTACTTTTTCTTTCTGTCTACTAATCTTTATTTCTAGGATTTAATGAGTCTAGCAGCAACTTCTAAACACATGGAAATTTAGATGAAACAGTTATTAGGAATCCTAAGCCTAGTGTGCATTACTCTGCAAAGCAATAACCCACTCTGGTATATCTTCCATCCCTGTTGTGATGACCCTTTGAACTGCCTGTTAATCACAATCAAGTATTTTCTCAAGATTCTGGTGGTGCAGTATTTAAACCAGAATATAAAAAAAACACCTTTTGGGATATACCTCATATCTTTTGATTGGTTTGTGGAGGATCTAACAATAAACATACCAATGGCTGATTGTGAGAATGGAGGTTACAGCTTCAGCTCTCAGACTTGTCCAGGGATGATTGTTATGCTTGAAATTTTTTAATGTCCTATGTATTTTCAAAAATCAAGACTCCTAACTACGTGGTCACATAAGAAATTGGATCATTACAAAAAGTTTACTTGTGGGTTTTTGCAACATGGAGTACAGTCTTTGGTGTTCTCGTTTCCTCGACCAACCTATGGTCAACACAGTGGTCTGTCCGCAAAAGTTCTGTTTCTTACCTCAAATCAGAATGTGTGACAACTGCACTGTTAAATCTGAGTCACTACAGACATAACAGTTTGGCTCAAATCACCATGGGCCTGCCTTGGCTGTAAAGCTTTTCCCGCTTAATGCAGGCACAGCGTAGCAACTTTTGTCATGGTCCTGCTCCCTGCCCAGCTCTGCTGGAGGTAGTGCAACTGGAACTAATGAAGCAGCTCCAGACAGCAGCAACCATGCTGAATCACTTAAGGTTCTAGTTCACTGCTACAACCACCACCTCCACACTGAGAATGATTAGCTGATTTTTTTTGTATACCTATGTATATAAGTATACACACACATATGTGTGCATGCATATACACCTGCTCATCTCAGAACCCTTCAACATCCCATATTCATTTTCCTTTCTGTTGATTGCTGATAGATGTCAGTTCTGGACATGAAAATAGCGTGTGTCAGTTTTCTTACTGTTTGATACTCAAGCTTATAATCTCTCTTGTTTCTAGAAGATTAACTTTCATCTTTTTTCCCATCAACTGGAAACCTTTTTAACCCTTTCTGTCTATTATTCATGCATTACTCTTTTCTACCTCGCTGTTCACTCTTCTCTAAATGACAGTTCAGTTTTGTAAAGGAACTGAGTGCAATTAATCCATTCCACAGTCCAAAGAGCATGCCCAGTTAAATCAGCCATCTACCTTCTCATCTATATGTGTGCACATTAAGCAGATTCTAGACAAGACTTTGTTGCTGATTTCAGTACTGGTTTGAAATGTCAGTGTAGTCACAGACTTAGTCTGGGTTATTGATCAAGTCTTTGGTATGTGTTTATATATTTAGGGGAGGCAGGAGTAGAAAGAAAAAAAAAATTCTAATTTTAACAATTTGTTTGGGTGTGTGGTTTTTTTTTTCCTTTGGATATCCTGAAAACTTTAGCAAAAAAATATTTAATGGGTTAATATGCCTACAGGAGCCTGAAATAACTTTCTATCCAGTTGGTAAGTTAAACACCTCAGAAAACCCAAAACTGTATCCAGGATTATACAAAAGGAGTAGGTAGTGCAGCAGAAAGGCCTTCTACTCCCATGAAATTTTCTGGGTTTCTAAAGTACAAGGATAGAACAGGATTGTAAAGCCTTTGTCCCCCATTTGGAGACAACTTCTCTTTGCATTTGGCAGGCTTTATGCACCTTGCCTAGTGGAAGCTGCACTCTTTCTTTTATCATACAATGTACTTGGGGTGGGAAAAAATATTCTTCTGCTTCTTTGTTCTCAGCAGAGGCATAAATACTGACAATAGCCGGCCCTGTACCTTCACTAGCTGATGAATGCACCATTTCCACATGGCTTAGAGTTGAAAATAGGAACGAGGACTTTTTCTGCACTGTGGTTTCAACGTTTGTAATGTTTCAAACTAGTGTGAGTGTTTCTTCACAGGCAATAACTAATGAAACAAGAGCCCAAAGCTCTTGCCTGTAACCACTGTGTCATTCATTTTGTGTGTGTATAGGTGCTCCACAATGGAGGGCTGCAAGTAGAGCTGCAACGGAATTACTGAATCGTAACACCACGAAGCTCTTTGACAGTGCTTTTCATCTACAGGGCTCAGAGTACTTGGTGAAGGGTGTCAGTATCATTTTTCCTATTTACAAGTAGAGAAATGGAAACTGTAACTAGCAAACCACTGTTGACACCTATTCAAAAGGCAGAAAAATGCCTCTTGGGAAGCAGGCACCTGATCTGGTAACTGTTTATTTTAAAACCCTTTGTTAGAGGTTTATGAAATGAAAGCCCTTGCTACCCTTTCACTTTTGCTCTGGTTGAGCCTTGTGAATTTTTCTATTTTATGATACTGTCTTCTTGAGGGGGAAAACACACAAATGAAAAACCCCTGTAACCAGGCTTGTACCTTCTTACTCATACAAAGGCAATGAAGTATAATTACCTTCTGAGATATCACTGGAGTAATTTTCCTGACAGATTTAGC
>VZTO01024311.1:0-18214 GCA_013400615.1 Syrrhaptes paradoxus | reverse complement strand
ACAGTCCAGTCTGATTCCACAGCTCACTTCTCACTTCTCATAGCCTTTTGCTGTGGGTACCTTTGTTGGGGTGTTGGAAGCCAATGACAAAGAAAGGCCATTAGAAGGTGCCACTCCTTTCTCTATCTGTGCTGCACTCTGCAATGTTATAGGCTGCACCCTGATGTCACAGCAGCGACATCAGTCCTCACTTCTCTTGCAAGGGCAGCACACACCCGAACTCAAGGGCATTGAGGCTTCGCATCTTTCCTTTTATCAGGTGGAAAAAGAAAAAAGAAAAGCTCGTCCAGAGTGTGAACACACTCACCTGCTAACAGGAATATGTTATCTTAGAGCAGACTACCAGGCTGAAACACGCTTCTTCTAGAGAGCTCAGAGACATCTCTGGATCATAGAGTGGTGATATGCACCCAGCCATGCTTTCAGTAAGAGCACACCAGTATGACTGCTTACACCACAAGCCCTACCTGACTTTTTGTACACTCATCTGACACACACCTAAATCATGATAATGGTAATCCCCTATGCACCCCTTCTTTGAGGGGTTTGTGATGGGACCCCAGTCATGCAAGGCTCAGAATTAGCTCTAAAGAAGGTCAAAATGCTTTATTACTCAAAGAAGATACGTGTTTTCCCAGCACAAACTAGCAAAATTTACTTTTTAAAAAGCAAAACTCTGAACTTAATCAGGCAGGGCAGAAACACAGTATTGGTTTATAAACAACTTCACCCTCCATGCCAAGCAGATTCTTGCTCCAAGCATTGCTCCCAGACAGCTCAGGGGCACACAAACAGTTGCAGCAAGCACTCCACCTTCCCTGATTAGGAACGCCCTAAGGACGTTCTCCTTGCCTTACCCTCCAAGCCTTGGCTGGCTGCTGTTTCCCCACTGCAGGTACTCTGCAGAAGCAACAAGCATCTACCTCCTTGCTCATTCACCTACTCTCAATGAAACAATTGCAACAGCTCCTCTCCTGAGTTTTCTCCACAGAAACACTTTCCCTTCCTCTGAAGAAGGTTAACTGAGATGCTCTTTTTGTAAAGGCACATAGCATGTTGCAGAGGATAAGGAAATGAAAGAGAAACTGAACTATCCCAGAAACACCTGGGTACCACAGAGACAGCCATCTCATCTACCTGAGGTGGGTAGTGCCCAGCAGCTCCCAGCAGAGTCATCTGGAGGAAATAAATGCTCTAAATTAGACTCTGACTAAGCCTTCAGCGAGGAGAATTTTCTTCAGTGACTGTTAGAAGTTTGAAGAATCTTGCCCTGTAATTGTAACATGGAGACATGCTTTCACTGCGAAAGAGAGCAGTAGCACGTTAGTCTGTTGTTTGGGGCATTTGAGTTGAATACATAGGTTTCAAAACCTGAATTCACTCCACTGTATCATAGGGACATATTCCCTTTGGAATACAGACTTACTTACAGTTTGCATAGGTAAAATCAAAAAACTGCAACTCCCATGAATGGCAAAGTTTGCTTGTGGACCCTTCATGCGTTTAAAGGCTTTCCTTTCAAGTCATGTAGAAATAGGTTCCGCTTTCCTACTGATGTATCATTTTCTGGTCAAAAAAAACCCAGAAGTTATACAAAGTCTTTCAAAATTATAATTAAAATATGTTAGGAGGTTAAGCGGAGTTTCATTAATAGTTTGGGCAAATTAGAGAACTTTTAACAGTGGCAAATAAATTTACTGATTTTGAAATAGGTTCATAAGTACATGATTTTGGTGACTAAACAAAGGCAGCTTTATTTTATGTTTGATTATTAAGATTTCTGCAGAACAAACCTGTAAATGAAGCCCATAGAGTTCCTTGCTACAAATACTTTGATGACTCCCAGCAACCTGGAATCACCAGAAGGCTCAGCATTTCTGTTCTGAGTGTCATTTCAGTGTAATCTTTTGAAACACTGATCTGTTGTCAGAAAGAGGACAACAAATGGAAAGGACCTTTCCAAAAAGGGGACAGGCCAAAGTTCTTTTTTCAAGAAAATCTGGTCCAAGTGTCTTTTCAAGGAAGAAAAAAAATAAAAAATTTAACAGGTTTTGTCCCATGTTTCACAGGCCATATCCATATGTCACTTAGGTTCAGCAGAGTTCATGCATTTCTGCCAATGATGTTATTGCTATCCAGCCTTTCAACCTCCCCTTTTTGTTTTAGGGCCCTCTAACTCATCTACTGTCCAGTTTAATGAGTCCAATCTTTGTTTTCTCATCCCTTTTCATTCAGACAAAGCAATACGGTACTGTGTTGCCTTTTGCCTGGAGGTTCAGCTGCCTGCATCTCAGGGACCAACAGTCAAGCTCAGACGAGGCCATGCAGCACAGAAAAGAGATAGCGCTACGGAGAAAAGCCAGTTTAGTTCTTGCATATGCAGCGTCCTTTTGTTTTCTTTCCACTGCCTTTGCTGCTTTTGACTGAAACAAAAGGGAACAGCTGTACAGCTCAGACACGTGGGAGACGCTGACCTTGTTATTCAAGGTAATAAAATAAGCACTAGCGCTGATGAAAAACTGCTTATCTAAAGCTTATTAGTGTTGAGGATAATCTTTACACTGACCAGGACAGATTTTGAGTCAGAGCTTTTAGAGCCCCATGCGGGATGTAATGGACCTACAAAGCAATCTCACTACAGACATGCAGCTGCTTAGAGCAATTGCACAATCTAGAGCAAGGGTATGGTCACATTTTTCAAATACAGCAGTATCTAGATTGCAAGGAGAGAACTCAAGAAAATCACAGTTAGATAAAGCTTCCTTGTTTCTAAATTAATTTTATTGACTTTTTCAAATGTTATGCTCTGTCCCTTGCAAATTTTTTGTCCTCTCTGTCCTTTATCCATTAAATGGTCTCTTTTGATATGATGGCATTGATTTACAGTTGATAATTATCTTGGTGTAATGGGTTTAAGGTATTTCTTGTTTTAGTGTTTGTCATCAACAGACTCTGCCTGTACAATATGCCTTTGGCTGAAAAGAAGTTTATTGCCCCATAAAAATGTCCTCAGCTAAATAACAAATAAATTCACCCCCTCATTCTTTTATGTGTCTGATTTTATAAATTCGGGCTGAATATTTATGTTCCAGAATGAAGAGAGGCTGCTGTCATAAAATCTTTGGGTCTCCCTGTAGATACAATACAGTCATTTATAAAATGCATTTGGCCACAGTGACCCGCTAGTGACCTAATACTACTAATGATCAAAGCCAAGACTGCTGAGTGAGTTTGCTTCTGAGGAGAAGGTAAGGTCCCTTTTGTAATTTCTTGACAAGGTTATCTAACACAACAGAAGAACAAACCTAGTGTTCATCCCCAAAGGGAAGAAGGAGATGTGCAGATATGTGTGTGTTTGTGCCTCCATTTGTGTGTGTATGGGAAGGCAATCGTTTACATATTACAAAAATCTAATTCTTATTCTCTTTTTCTCATACAAAATCACTACTAAAGCCAATCCAAGTTTATAGTTGAAGGTGGCACAGCTTGGCCTAAAATGAATGTCAGCAAAAGAACTAGTCTAAGCCAGATAATCAGCTTGTTCTAGATTCAGTCCTGCCTGTACGTTCAGGACTTTGTACTAACTTGAGTGAGCTGCAGATGTGATCAAGCTGGCTACTGCAGGACCCACTGCCAGCTTCTGCAAGGATCTGCAGAAAAACAATTCTCACAATCATGCTGTAAAAGCAAGACTTACGCTCTCCTCTATTTAGTTTCTGTGACTTTTGGCTTTTTTAACCATAAAATGGTGTAGTACTGGTGGCATGTATGCCAGGAGCCCCCAGGCTCTTGCAGTCATTGTGGACCCAGACCAACAGATCAAGTATAGATCAATTAGAACATCACTACATGTGAGGGCATGGCTTATATCTTGTGTCTGACTAATGCAGCTGCTGTAGTACATAGACTACTTGATGGATCAGCTTTTTCCTCTCTTTATTTCAAGTACTTTTGTACTTGCTCTGGGAATCTAGTGAATTTCTGGGTCAGAATTGAGAGGCATTCACATCAAACCAAACCTTGTCCAGCTGCTAACTCTTTTAATGAAACGTCATTCCTTTTTTTTTTTCCATACGTATAAATATTATTACTTCCTCAAGCCTAGTGTCAGTGATACCATAGTTTTTAAAAGCCTCTCTTATGAAGTTCCAATCTTCCCTTCATGAACAAAAATACATCTAAAAGCAAAGCTGAACTCCCATATTAGCTAAGCAACATTGCCTAGTGTATTGCTGTATCTTGTGTTTGCAGAGCCAAGTATGACTTGTCTTACCCAGGAAAAAACAAAGCACAGCATTGACAGCAATAAAATGACAGTCACAGTTTTAATCAAACTTTCAGAGCATTTTTCTTTTGCTCCTATGCAATTTTCCTACCAGAAAAGTGTATTGGCAGGATTATTTGCTAAAATGTTGTGTTTCAAATAAAGATTGATAAGAGAAAGTTAAAATCAGCTATTTACCAGAGTAAATAACTCATTTTATCAGTGATATCTATCCCCTACAAAACACCGAAAAAAATTTCTGTGACCAACTCCCTAGATCAGGGGTGCCCTGAGTAAATCAAATGTATTCCAGTTGAGAACAATCATCTTCTCCACAGTTACCTAGGAAAAATAATTTGTAAGGTAGTCTCTAGAGTATTTATGTTACTCCATACATCATTATGGAGTGCGATTAAGTATTTTCAGGAATTATTATATATAAGTAAATTAAATAAAATCATAACTTCCTGAGGACAGTTCACAAACAGGAGAATGTAATATATTTAATAAAATGTTTCTTTGTCAGGGTTTACTTGCTTAACAGTTGCTCCATCTTACTACTGGAAATACAGGACACAGTACTGAATTTAAAATATCTAGTTTCGGTAGCCCCAGCTTGTGTGGCACAGAGGAGACTTTGTTCCATAAAGCTCAGTCAAGATACACAGTTTAGTTTCCACCTTCTGGTAGATGTGCAGAATTCCCTCACAGGCTGTAACTGATAACCACACAAACTTTCTCATTTGGACAGTAGACCAAAGTACTTGTCTGTATTGCCACCTTCATTTAAAATTCAGTGAATTTTATATTACTTAACAGTAAAATAATTTTTACAAGTAAAAAAAGTAAAAAAAAAAAAACTATTTGTTTCCAATTAAGAAAATATTATATATTGACTTCCAAGACTGTACTTTTATTAAACAAAAGATAAAGCTTGGCTATTTTCAAATTGTTACTACTGTAAACATATACACATGTCAACAGTACAAACTGACTCATACAGCAAAAACACTATATCACTAAGTGATCATGAACAAATCAGTAATGCCTCTGATTCACTTAAACAGACGTGTGTCACTTAGTGATATAGTCCAGTTCATGTGCGTGATTTGACCCTGCATCGCCTGAAGCCAGTAAAATTCTTATATGCAACCTTTTTTCCCATGTTTCCCAGCAATACCACCAGTCTTGAACTTTACAAGAATGCACAGACAAGCAGGAGGTGGATCTAAAATACAGCAAAGATTATTCTGTAAAGTTCTTGAAATTTCTGCGTATAAGAATGCATTTCACCAAAAGGTGTCCAAACTTACTACGAAATTCCAGGTGAACTTTGGAACACCTTTGATCAGATGTGATATCTACTTCATAAATATGCTGATAACTACTTCCTTTCTCCTTAAACTTTTCCCATCTGAAATATGAACATCTTTCTGCTGGTCATCCACTTGTGTTTCAATACACTTTATTCCCGGACTCAGTTACAAAGTATGTTTAAATGGACAAAACTCCATTTTCTGTGAAAACACCCAATTTAGGCACTGTTAGCTTTCATTCTCATGCCCTCCCATTAACAGTTTTTTAAAGTTTCCTTTTAATAAATGAACAATAATTGTATTAGCAGAACACACTGTGCAAGGAGCTTTTTTTCTAGGATATGGAAATTGCATATAGCAGCTGAATCTTCTTAGGAGAATGTACTGACATTTCGGACTGTATTATAGCATTATATTATAACAACCAAGCCATTTAAGAAGCTTTGCAATAGCTACAAGATTTAGAGTGAAGATGTTTTATTTGTTTTACTTGGCCTATATGTACTCATATGTATGCTTTATGCACATAAGCACTCACACCCCTTTCAAAGATTACCTGTGCTATACTCCTTTTTCAGTAGCTCATATTTCCCACAACAAAACTATTATCTTGCTGCATTCATTTCTTCTGAGAAGAAGAATGACTAAGGCATTGCACTGGGACCCAGAAAACACATTTTCAATTGGTTGTTTCAGCCGTTGCTTTGCACCTTTAGATAAGTTACAGTCTTCATGTACCACTCACCTATGTGTATAAAATGACAGAACTCTACCTCTTTTCACTGTACTTTTTTAATTCTTTTGTGGCTTTATGCTTTTTGGTCTAGTTCCAAATCTCATCATTTATACTAGAATTACATGGCAAAGTTTTAGTAGTGGCGGGAAGACTGTCAGAATGGCCTCTGTGAGAAGAGATCAGGAGCTGTCCCCATGTCAGATGGAGCCAATGCCAGCCATCTCTAAGATGGACCCACCGCTGGACAAAGCTGAGCCCATCAGCAACATTGGTAGTGCCTGTTTGATAACATATCTAAGAAAGGGTAAAAACTGCTGCACAGCAGCAGCTGGGAGAGAGGAGAGAGTATCTGAGAGCGACACTCTTCAGACACCCAGATCATTGAAGAGGGAGGGGAGGAGGTGCTCCAGGCACCAGAGCAGAGATTCCCCTGCAGCCCATGGTGCAGCCCATGGTGAGGCAGCTGTGCCCCTGCAGCCGTGGAGGTAATGGGGGAGCAGAGATACACCTGCAGCCCGGTGACGACCCCACGCTGCATTAGGCAGACATACTCTGAAGGAAACTGCAGCCTGTGGAGAGAAGCCCACATCAGAGCAAGCTCGTGGCAGGACCTGTGTCTCCATGGAGAGGAGCCCAGGCTGAAGCAGGTTTGCTGGAAGGACTTGTGACCCCATGGGGGACCCACGCTGGAGTAGTCTGTTCCTGAAACACTGCAACCCATGGAAAAGACCTATGCTGGAGCAGTTTGTGAAGAACTGAAGCCCTTGGAAGGAACCCACACTGGAGGATTTCCTGAAAGGACTGTGTCCTGTGAGAGGGACCCCACCTTGAAGCAGGGGAAGACCATGAGGAGGAAGAAACAGCACAGATAACATGTGACGAACTGACCACAACACCCATTCCCTGTCCCCATGCACCACATCAGGGGAGCAGGCAGAGAAGTCTGGAGTGAAATTGAGCCTGGTAAGAAGGAAGAAAGTTGGGGAAATTTGGTTTTATTCTCATTATCCTACTCCACTTAAGTGGCAATAAATTAAATTAATTTGCCCAAGCTGAGTCTGTTTTTCCCATGGTGGTAACTGGTAAGTGATCTGCTTGTTCTTGTCTCAACTGATGAATTTTTTCGTTGTATTTTCTCCCTTTGTCCTGCTGAGCAGTGGGAGTGAGAGCAGCTGGGTGTGCAAAAGTTAACCCACCACATCATTATATAATGCTTAGAAGCTCCCAAAGCAATTATTATGTTAGAAAAAATCTGCAATAATAAGAGTATTTTAGAGCTATAATCCCACAAACTGCATCTTTTTATTACCTTGCAAGCCAATTTATAAATAAGACTTCAGCCCAGTCTCCAAAGTTTCATGTTCAGATGTCATCATCAGTCTCAGATTAGCATCTTCAAAAAGAAATTTCTCAATGGAAAAGAAAAGTGGTACTTAACTACATTAGTAGGAATTTTGTGTACTTAGAAACTGACACCCTAAATTCCCAAATATAGCCAAGCACTTGATTAAATTTAAGTGCCTGCTTAAGTGCTGTGTTGAACTGGGGACAGCATACAGTTTTGTAAGGAGGCTTCATTTCCCCTTTAAGTTGCTGGCACATGGATGGATATAGCTGATCTGGAAACACCACTTCGGAAAGGTTGACAAAGAGAAAAGGGGAAAGAAACTGTGATTGGCAAATGTGTGCTCACCAGACAAAAAAGAAGAGGATGTAAGTGTCAGAACTTAAGACAGCAAGTTAGGAAGGTAAGAGTGGGTTCTTGAATAAACCTTACTGATAATAAAGCAAACTCTAACCTGCACCTGAGCTCCCCAACACATAAAATGGACTTAACAGTTATTTTCTAACATAAATTAATGTTGTGAATTTAAGTGGTTGTGAATTACATTGCTCAAATTACTCTGGTAGAGCACAGTCTTATTGTCATTTACGTGTACTCACCCATTTTGACTGGTCTGGACAAGACTCACATATCCAAATTAATGAAGTTCAAAGTACACCAAAAGTGCCAGAAAACTAAGCAAGTACAGTCCAAATTATATTTTGATTTTAAAAGAGCTATTAAAAATATTTAAAATTTTGCTTAAAACTCAGCATATGATTTTTTTTACTTTGCAGTCCCTTATGGCTTTGCAATAGTACAGAAAATAGTGTCACAGAAAACACGAACACCATAAAGGTTATCATTGCAATGCAATGACCCCATGTTTAGGGAAAATGACAAACTTAACAACTCTTTACATTAAAACATTAACAAATTGCTCTTTATCTTACAACTTGCCCCAGATCAATAGAGCACTGGCCTGCATGCGCCAGCTTTCACCAAAGAGAACTTGAGATTTTAATGTTTTCTTGAATCACAGCCCAGTGAAATCAATATCCTTGATTCCTTTCTGCTTGCTGTTAGAGAAAAACAAGTCCAGTAATCTGCAACAGTACACACTGCTCGTTTTGTAGTGCTGTATGAAATCAGCTGTTTTGGATTTGTTTGAAGATCCTTTTACACCTTCTTCTACCCTAACCCATCTAAATTATTAAAAAGCTAAATAGCATTTAAACTTGCAGCACACAAATCTGCACAGTATTTATACACATCTGATGCAATTGAGGTTGGCTGCTTTACATAAAATCTAGAGAAAGAACCAATAAAAACTGAGAAATACTGTTAATAGTGACTCCAAACATTAATGGAGTTCAGGGACAATGCATAGCTCCCTGAATATGTTATGTATATGTGGGTTAACTTTTTCCTGAATTGCTTGCTGAGCTTAATGTAAATTTAAAAAAAAAAAAAAAAAAAATAAAAAAAAAAAAAAAAAAAAAAAAAAAAAAAAAAAAAAAAAAAAAAAGGCAACCTTTTACCCCAGAGAAATACGAACTGGAATTCGTTGGAATAGCAAAACACAAAGTTGTGATCTCACCCGTCTCTGTGAACAAAGTTACTACGTGAATTTTCTCTTTGATTCACTGTGTCTAGTTCACAATGATGGCAAAGAGTGAAAGGCTGCTTTTTTCTCCACAAAGATTCAGAATTCAAACACCTGGAGAACAGAAGGGTTATTACCAGCTGTATTTTTAACTCTCCAGAGAGAAACTTGATTACTTTCTAGTCAAAGAAATAGTTTCCTCCAAAATAGGTCATGGTTAGAAAGACACAAAACAGTGGGAAAATCCTTTATGCTGTTTTTTTGTGTTCTTTCTCAATGTTATTTTGCACAGTGTATTATCCTGTGCAGCTCATTTTCTATTTGCCCTTTGGTGCTTCTAGATTGTATAGATAATATGGTGGCAAGTTGTTTTAAAAAAAATTCACAAAATACATCTCACTGAGTCCAGGGAAGTTACATTTAAAAGACATAGTTTTTGGTTTGGGAAGGAAGCATTTTGATTTTCCAAAAACCAAATTGTCACTGTTGAACACAGGCAAAGACAAAAAAGTAAGCATTGTTGCCTGTTTATTTGCAGTCATGTCAAAAGCATGGAGAGTCTCATTAAAAAGAAAAAAAAGTACAAAAAATTTTTCTTTGCTTACACTCTCCTACCAAATCCCTGTGCTCATAACAATAGCAAAGCAATGAAGGAGATGAGGAATGGGTAGAGAAAATTCAAATGGTAACGTGAGGTCCACTCTGCTGAGCCTTTTAGTTATAGTACTGGACTGGCCTGCAGAAGCCCCTGATGTCACTTCATGTTCAGTTAACAGTGTTAAGAAACCCTGATTGTATCTGTTCTCACATTTACAACAAGGAAGAAGTAATATATTTCTATAAAATTATAAAGATATAATTAGAAAATTAATTATTTAAGAAATATGTAGATAAATATTATTTCAAAGTGTTTTATACAACAACCACCTTTTGTTTCCTTTGAATACCATAGACAGGTATCAAAATGCTTTCTAGTTATATATTCACAGCAGAGAAATCTCCCCTTCAAATATTTACTTAGGCAAATCTCTCACTGAAATCACCAAGCTAGGCTTATTTGTGGTGTAGTTCAGCTTTACTAGATTTTGATTACTCCTTCCGATACAAAACAGTATTGTGAAGGCCAGGGTAGATGAGACTTTGAGCAACCTGGTCTAGTGGAAAGTGTCCCTGCCCATGGCAGGGGGGTTGGAACTAGGTGATATTTAAGGTCCCTTCCAACCCAAACCATTCTGGGGTTCTGTGATTCTATGACAGTACATGAGATGCTTAACCTCTTCCCTCTAGATTTCAGTGCTTCTAAATACTGCATTATAGTCAAGAATTAACAGAGTTGTTTGTATTGACTTCTTTTTGGATTATTTCAGTGGACTGTTAGAAGTTGGAAGTTCTGCATTTAAATGAGCTTAGTGAACTGATTGTTAGATGAGAGTAAAGAAATACATGTTTCAAAAGTCATACCTTTTTATGACATATCCCAGTTTGGCATCATGAGCATATATTGCTTTTGTATTTTCAGAAGTAAGACCACAGATCATGACTCCGCAAAATGAATTCCAATAGGAGCTCTGACAACTTACACCACAACAGTGTCACTGAGTGAACATTTTGCCTGAGCTTCTTAGGCTGTGCACAGTTCTCATTGAATATGCTAGGGCAACTTTGGTGCCCTAAAGTCATGTCAGCAACGTGTCAGTATGTCAGTGGATACACCACAGAGTGCTTGTGGAAACAGCGATAAACTCTTAAATATAGCAGATGCCAATATCATGCAATCTTATTCATTATGTTGTCTCCCTATCTCACACTGCATTCGTCATGGTTGTTTCTGAGCACCTAATGTGATCAAGGGAACACAACAAATATACTTGAGACATTTTCCTATGGGCCTGAAAGGACTTTCTGAGAACATCAACAGTTTGTGAAGAAGCCAAGAGAAAATTTCAAATTACGTAAACTTTTTGTCCTTGCTTGACATCCACACCTTCTGCATAAAATACTCTTCCTTAGACTGAAGGAAACTGTTTACTTCAGATAATGAAGGGCATTTCTAAAGGGTCAAGGGGAGACCTGTAATGGGATTCTGTTCAGCTGAAATTCATACAGATATATTAAAAGTGAGCCTATACCTTCAAAGCTGTACATTGAGTGTAGCTGTACTAAACAGATAGTTTCCTATCAAAAATGATAAATTTTTCTGAGCTTCATCTTGGATTCTAAGTCCAGACTTGTTCAATGATTATATGATAACAGAAGATTAATATTTTCTTCATAGATCATCCAGAATTTCGTTCTTAGTGTGATATCAAACTTTTCTTTTGAGTTTATCAACGCCAAAAGATATAAACCATTCTTTACTTGAAGAAGATATAATCATCATTCATAGAATATGCTTCTCTCTCAAATGTCCAGACTTCTCTTGTCACGATTTAAGTTTACAACAATGTATTATGAATCATCAGATGAGTTACATATCAGCAAAAATGAAATTTGCAGACACGACAGCTTGTAAGAGGTAAGGAAGTATTTATGTGGGAGAATCGTGTCTATGTTTTAATAACACTGTACAGGTGAATATAAAAATATGCCCAAGTTTCTAGTTCTCTTTTAACTGAATCTTTGAGTGTTACAAACAACCACTGGTAGTTGCTCTCTCATTTTTAATTACCATTCTCTCAATCTGCTATGCTGCTACAGGGATGGACAATACAAGACTGTTTTCTAAGGAAAAGTAGATGATCTGTATTGATTTTTTTTTTGTTCAATAAACCTGAACTTTTTTCTCCTCAGTAAAAACATCTACAAATGGCTATGACTTTTTTTTCCACCTGCATTTGTTATCTCAAGCTATGTTGTGAAAAAATCCTGCAATTAATTCTTGGAATGTGATGCACTGAAACTGAGGAATCAGTGACTGCACTGCTGTGTTGAGCATTTCACATCAAAACAGGTCATGGAAAGATATGTCCCACCTCTCTCTGTGGACCCTCTCTAATAAGGAATTCCCTAGTACAGCCTTTATAGTTGCCTTACAGACTTGAGGTTGGGACTTTCATGTAAAATCATCTTTTATCACTCATTTCATTTTTACCAGTTGTCTCTTTTCCATTGAATGGATTGTTCCTGTGTTCATTGTTCTGGGCATTTAGCCCCTTTTATAAAAAGCACCATTTATGCATTTTACACAGCATGACAGACAATGTTATGAGGGGATTATTTTACAAATCAATAACTATAAATTTATCCATAGAAATTTGTGTAGCAGCAGAAAATGCCTGAATGCAGATGTTCAACACTCCCTGAAAAATAAGCCTGTTCCAGATTAGATATCCAAAGATTTAAAGAACTTTCAAATTACCTGTTATTTATTAAAATCTAGAGGAATTCCTCCTGCCCTTTATCCAACTTGTCAAACCATGGAGCAGAATGACCCATATGGTCTGACGAAGCCCATGTAGCAAGAACTAAGCAGTATTTTACCATGATCAGAGGATTTTACTGAACTGATTTTCTTTTACGTATTAGGCAATTTTCTTGCCCAGCAGGTAATCAATAGGAACTAGGTATGTTTTCAGATAGCTCTTCAAGTTGTAAGTAACAGAGGACCTTCTCCTCCAGCCACTGCTGCATGTGGGTCAAAGATGGAGTTTCACCATCTCGTCTCTACCTCCAGAAGCAAGAGCTGAGAAGTAAGCGCTGTCATCATAATCAGATTCAAAAGAGTAAATTTGAATGGAACACAGTTATTTTACTTTATCTTTTGTGCCTTGTCATTTCTCCAGCTTATAATTTTTCAAATCTCTTTGGTCTTTGAGTGTTTGGTTCTGCAGCTGCCAACAATGAAAGATTTCACTTTTCAACAAACACAAAACAAGGTTTCTGATAATGCCTCTTAGTAAAGGAAACAAAAGGTTAAGTATGTTTTGTCAGATAGTGATTTCTTATCAAAACATGGCAAGGTTGAAAGGAAAATGCAGGATCTTCTAGTCACACGTTGTTAGTGGTTCTGCTGAGGTCTGGTTCTAGTAGAATAACTGTGACTTAGCTTTTCTCCCCTACTTCCATTTTTCTTCTCTTGTTTTTTTCACCTCTTTTCTGTTATTCTCCTCTGAATGTGTATTCTCCCCAGAAAGTCACCTATTCACCCCACCATTTATACTCGCCTTTTCCCTATTGATTCTCCAAACCTGATGCATTTGTGTGGCTTGGTAAAGAAGCCTGACTTGAACAATGTTCTCTACGCTGTAAGACTGGACAATGTATTTGAGATCAGTTATAGCTTCTTACCAACTGTCATAAAGATCCAAAGTGAGCAGAATAATTTGTAAAACTGTATCAGTAGAAGACAAGAAAACCTAAGCAAAAGTTTTCCATGGCTTTAGTATTTGAAAGTCTTCAATACTCAGTGCCTTCCACTATCTGAAATCTTTTCTAAATATGGTTTTGTTTTCTCCAACTGGACCATAACACAAAGCCACCATTTCCAGCTTTTCTGTATCTTTCCTCTGGTGTCTGTATCACCCACGCATCAGACACACTTCTGGTATCTGTAATACTCAGCTCCCCAGGTAACTTGATCTCATTCTGTCATTTTCATTGGCTTTTAACAATAGTGCTTCTAAATTCTGCTTACGTTACAGATTGATGTGCATTTGATAGTCTGACTGTAACGCTGAAATCTCTTGTCAGCTGTTTTAAGAAGGCTTATGGCCTTGACCCAATAGCTGTGAAAAACAGAGAAGACAGAGCATTCCCCTTTGTTGCCTTTCCTAAAAAGACAACAGTCCATTTCAGCTTCAGAATAAATGTGCCTTTGCCATTTAACTAAATTCACCAACAACATATCTTGTGGTCTTACCAACCTCTTAGCTTTTCACAGAAATTTTGAATANTTTTAATTCTACTCTGCAGCTTAAACCCATGACATCAGACAAACAAAGAACACTTGCCCAGCTAGTATTTGAATTCCACATAAAATGCACTCTGCCATCAAGTGGGGAACCCTGATAACTGGTTGTCAGTTCCAGCCTTCATGTGTGTCAAACTTTGTGGCCATACACATTAAAAGATATGGTCCTGAGGAGAAAATCTTACACGTGAGAGTCTGTAATTGTTTCATTGCATTCATCTTGGTGGTTCACCTATGGATAGTATGATACATGTACACTTGAAATGAGGAGTCTGTGTATTAAGGAAAAAAATTCAGCCTGGAACTTTGAGCAATGTCATAGCTTAAATTGGAAGGAACTCTGGTGATTAACATGTCAACAATCTTAAGGGCTTAGCAAAGCATGCAGGAATCATTAGCTGTGTATGTGGGCAGTTGAGCATCATTAGAGCTGTGCTCAAAGGATAACAGAATAATTTGAACAGGCCCCTTGAAATGATCTAGTTCAACTCTTGACATAAACTAGGGACAAATTTGAAGTGAGATGCTCAGAGCTTTGTCCAGCTGAGCCCTGTGAATCTCAACTCTCCCTGTGAATCTCCAGTAGCCCAAACTACTCAGTGTTCATTAACACAAGTGGAAAAGAGAAAAAATCTGAATAGTTGCTAAATGGGTTTGAACTACAAAAAAAAAAAAGATGCAGATCTCACAGGTACAGTCTCTAAAGAAAGAAGTAATCAAATAATTATCCATGAATACTGAGAAGCTTCTGCTAACTTTTTAATGGAACTATGAGCAGTGACAGAGCATTTTAAGTATCAAACTAGATATAAGCATGGTTGGAATTTTTCTGTTCATTTCCATTCACCTATTTTTGTAGACTTCACAAAATCTAAGACAGACAAGGCATTTAAAACTGCAAAATTGTGTTTTCTTTTCTTTCTGCTTTATCTGGTTTGTTTAAAAAGCATTTTCAGAGTAACACTCTGAATCACAAATAATTCTATTCCTTGGAGATGACAAACATAAAAATAAGTCTAACAGATTCTTTTGAAAGGACCAGCCCTTCCATGCATGTCCCACAGGTTATATCATATGAATTGTGAGTTAAAGCTCTATGTCAAACTGTTTTAATTAATGTACAAAAGTTGTTGTAATGTGTGTCCCAAAGGGTTAAAATATTGTTCTCTGCAGGAGAACAACAACAACAAAAAAAGTTTCCCTGTGACCACGCATTAGTGTTCTGAGACATAGTGAATCTGTGGGGAACAAAATAAGCCCTAACAGTTCCGAAATTGCCTACTTCGACGCGGTTGGCAAGATATGCATATTGAAGAATGCTTATTCCCAGTAAGGCAAAACATATAACTGGCAACGTTAAAATTACACTTATTATTGCAATATCTATCAGGAATAAATTCTGGATATTATTAAGTCATTTAATTGGCTGCTCTAACATCTTACTAATATGTCTTTTCCTTAGCTAAATATGAGCTACATATTGCATATTTATTCTATCTTTTTGTTTCATCTTGAACTTAACTTTTTATCTTAATATCTTTTCTGAAGACACAGCTAACTCAGAAAAACCAAAGAATTTCCATTTTTACCAGAATGGTGATGATTGTACTAGTACAACAGAAAATGCACTGTTAACATAACAATAGTTCTAAAATCTCCCAGCGATTAAAAATTAACTATTTTTTTTTTTATCATAAGTTACAGGCTCCTTGAAACCTGGGAACACAAAGACCTGAGAGAAAGTAGCCCATCCTATTGGCTTATGCCAGATCAGAAAGCTTTCCAGCATTGAGCAAGACAGTGAAGAAACATTTCTAAACTTGGACTACAGCAGATGGGCATCATGATCTAAAACAATGAATATGAGACTGAAGACTGACTTACGCCACACTTTAATTCTCCTTTGACTGTACGTAGCATATTTTACTCATGCAGATCAGGGACATTGATCTGCTGGCTAGGGGTTCTCATGACACATTTTTCACTCAACTAATTCCAAGGTTTCCCAGGTATTACTAAGTACATAAACCTCTTGTCATTCTGAGTATGGTGCCAAGCATTTTAATAAACCTTATTCCTCAAAGTTGCCTAACCTTGGAAGTTCAGAGAAACTAATACGAATAAACAAAAAAGTTTGGAGCAACTTACAGGCAGAAAACTAATTTGTTTTATCAATTCTTACCCAATGTTCCTGATCTTCAGGATAATATGGGAGCCTGTATCAGACTCACATGTATTGTCCTCCTTTATCTTATGAATGGGAGACATATTTCTTGCTGTCTTAAATTTAATCGAAGAATTCAAAAGAAGTCAAAGAACCTTATTTACTTACTGAGACACCTCAGAAAAAGCATTTTCCTTCTTATGCATGCAGAGAATAATTGGGATATTTCAGTGTTGAATGTCTGTGTGTAAACTAGCTACATCTCTTCTTCCCTCTAACAGAAATGACTAAAATGTTTGTTTAAGCATCAAATTTGAGTCAAAATCCAATAGGAATGAACACCGTATTATTAACAACCTGAACCAAAACATAATCTGTTCCAATATGAAACAATGGCAAAGCCCAAGAAACATAATCATGTCTGGTAAACCAACAAGAATATATATGTAAAACTTCAAGACTACAGAAAAAAAAGAAGCATAGAGGGACAATGTCAACAAAAATGCTAAACACAGAACATNAGGATGACTTTTTTCTGTGATCTGCATATCCAATGATCTACACATTTATATCAGCAAAATTAAGACAATTTTCTCCTCCCATTTTGGAGAATGTGTTTGTGTGTGTGCATGTGCACATGCGTGTGTCCACTCTCATGCTTGAACAGCCACTTGAAATTTCAGGAAAGTTGAAAATTAAGGTCTAATAAGAAAGGGAAAGCAAATTCTTAATTCTTTTCTGTGTCATTCACACTGGAAACTAACAGGTGAAGTGAATCAATGAGGAAAAGTGAAAGGACATTAAAACAAAATCTTTTAGCCAAAACCTGAAATTGACACTTATTCATAATATTCTTCACAGGTATCCCACATAGCTTTCATATTCTTATTAGAAAAAGTACCTGGGACTGGAAGTGAAAATTACTGCTTCTTCTCAGTCAAAAATTTCCCATCCAGTAGGGTTTTGGCATAAGCACAGAGTTTATAGCAGAAATATACTATCGCTTTTCAGAGACTGAGCCATACCTTAATGCTGAGGGACTATAGTAAACAAAATATTGTGGATATGCAACTTCCCGTCCACTGCACAAGGCAAAGCCTGTTGTGTGACAATATATGTTTCCATCTATGATGTACTCACTAGTATGCCAGGGTAGATAAAATCAGTGGTTGTGAGCCACCTGATCTGGTCAGAAGCAACCCCAGAGCTTTTCCACATGTGCAAACTCAAAAGCTGCATGATTTTGGCTCCTAAATTGTTAATTTGGCAACAGTCCAAACTGAAAAAAAAGTACTCTCCAAATCATGCATATAATAATACAGTATAACCTGTGTCAAAGAACTGTAAGGATCTGGAAGGAAGCAACAAGGAGAAAAGCAAAAGGAGAGCCCTGGGAATGGCACAATCATTCATGGTATTTGGGAGGAATTCAGAAACTTTCCAAGTGACAAGTCTCACGAAAGGAATATTGACTCTTCTTCTGCTACTTTGCAAGGAAAGAAAAAAAGATTGATAGCAAATGTTGCAGCCAGAAAGTTCAGTCTGGACATTTTTTTTTTTGCTGTAACAGCCTTGCAGAGGTTTTTAGTCCACTAAATAGGCGACTGAAGAAACTCTTTTAGAGTGGTTCTTGGTTACTTTGTGATGGATGCTGTCACATTTCACAACTAATCAAATCACCCACAACTGTTCTACAAATGACTGGACCTGAGAAAAGGCTGAGTAATTAACAACAGATAACAGATGCTGCAGTGGAGCCACGTGTAACACTAAGCAATTATGAACAAGAATACAGAACACTGACTGCCTACTTTGTCAGGAAAAAAAGATTAACTTCGCTGGAGAATTTTCAAAGCAACATCTTCCCGACAGAAACAGGTACACTATACAGCTGT